>JASDQU010309885.1:97513-115349 GCA_032191745.1 Picea mariana | reverse complement strand
TAAGAAAATAATGAGTCATCTATACATTTTTCCAACAATGCATCATATACCAATGAAACCACATTGATCCATCTTCATCATGTATCAATGAAAACTCATTGATCCATCTTCATCATATCAATGACAACTCATTGATCCATCTTCATCTATGCATTCTCGTCAAGGACAATACATATTATATTACATCAATCATCAATCAATAAATCCTTTGATATCAATAAATGACATCAATCAATCAAGCCATTGGAATCAATGACAACATGATCCAACATAGCCATTAATATAGAAGAGTAATATGAATTAGGTAAGTTTGGAATCCACCCTATTTCTTAGAAAAAAAAAATAGTTCATATGGTGTAAATTTGGTTGGTTGATTAGGAGTGGCCCCAAGTAGAAAACCATTAGTCTCTGATAATCTTTTACAATCCCTTTCAAATGCCAAAAATATTAGCATACCATGATGTTGATGTCTTTGACACTCGTATTTTCTCTTAAGCATCATGTAAGATTAGGCAATGGGCTCTGGAAAAGTATCATAGTTGTAAAGAGCATATTCCTCCTTCGACTAGTTGTTTAGATCAAGATGTCATCCCCTCTTCTTATCATTCATTGGATTATTTTCAACTTGAGAAAGGTTATATAATTCCCAGAATCACACAATATTTCCATTTGATGATCCTTATGAACTATTTTAAGTTACACATGCATTGATTTAAGAAAAGTTCCTTCTTCTTAAGGGAGAATTTCCTCTCAGTGATGATAACCTAGCTACCATGTTCAATAATACTTCTCCTCAATCAAAGCATGATATCATTATTTTTTATATGAAAAGTAATACCTCTCCAAGATTCAATCATTCCAAAATCCTTAGAGAGATAATATCCATGATAGTTTTAATTTTGGGTTATGATGATTGAACTATTGATGAGCCCATTTTAGGTTGGATGGATGGATGAGATATTTCTTGTTTCTGGATCACCATTTATTAGATATATATTTGTTGAATATCTTTCAAAGTCCATTAAAAAGCAATTATGTGATTTCCATACTTTTATGTTTTTAGTTATCAAACCTATTTGTTTTATTTGATTTTATATTTCCAATCCTTATCTTTTGATTATTTGAACCTAAGAAAGTTAGATGAGAATGGTAATTCTCTTCTAGTAGTTAATGAACTCCGGTAGTAAATAAGTATAATGATGGTTTTAAGGATTTTGTATATAATGTTCTCTTTCATACTCACACTATCCTTTATGGGAATATTCCACCTAGGATGCTTTATGAATTCTGAAAAATGCTCCAATTGAGTCCAAAAACCAAGATTGGAGATTGGTACCTTCAGAGAGATATTTTAATTTTAATTTATGATTCATAACTACGACCCTACCTACTCCCAATTTACCAATTTACCTTTTACCTTGTGTTTTTTCTTTAGAATATATCAAACAGAGATTGTCCTATGACCAACTTCATTTTTCATCTAAACATCAAAAGTCAACTTTCACCTTACTTGTTGAAGTATCTTATTTTATTGTCAAAAATAAATCAACCTCAAAGGTTGTTAATAAAATGATGAGTTCACTTGGTTCTATTCAAGGATCAATTTATCTTTATGATCATTATCATATAATTTTGATATAGAGAGTTTCTTTTAAATATTCTACTTACATTCATCATAATAAGCTTGAATTGGAACTGTTAGCAAAAGAAAACAGGAGGGAAGATGTACAATCTTTGGTGAAATTGAAGCATGCACAACCTAATAAACTGATGGATCCTAAAGGGAAAACAAAACTTTTAGTTTTAGCATCGAAAAAACAACAAAAGATTGACTTAGAAGTGACTAGCATGGGTGAATGATCTAGGTGGATATTGGTGGCCACCCGCCTATTCCACTTGGACCCCCACCAATGTTTCTTTCAGTTTTTCAGTTTCCTTCATTGTAGCATAATTTACTATTTTTGGTAGTTTTTCAGGTCTTGAACTTCCAGAGTCGTTTTGAGGCCCTAAACGATGTTTTTTGGGCATCAAACGTCCGGTGAATACGAGTTCGTTCTGAACTCAATATTTGTTGTCAATAGTTGTAATCATCGGATAGATCTTTCTAACGATGTATCATGTGTGTCAAACGAAGATAGTATGCCAAAGTTATGACCCTGAGAAATTGATGTACCAATTTACCCCGACGGGGCCCATATTCTGGCATCTCATCTCCTAGGGTTAGGTTTTTGGATGTTTAGGGTTTCCATTGTTTCTCAATAATATATAGGCCTTTGAGCCTCATTGTAACACATATTTCAGAGGCCTGTAGCTGCCACATCTCTTCTCAAAGATAAGCTACCAGCACCCTAGCTAGTTTATTTGCATTATCTCTATAAACAAATTTCAATTCTTTGATATTAATGAAATGAAGTGTTATTTCCACTACATCTTCATATTCATGGTTATTTGTGTATTCTGTTGCGTTCCTGCATAAATTTGGATCAATGTTATCGGAGTGGTCTGCTCTTTTCATGTCCCCAATGAGGTCGAGGTATAAGGACTTAGGTCTCGATCTGGTTGAACCTTTGCAAGATCAGCCTCTCAAACCCCAACGGTTGCCCATGGGGGACGAAAAGAAAGACGACAAAGTAGGAGATCCCATCAAAATATTGTTTGATGAGGCCCGTGAAAAACAAAGGAACGCGATGATGGGTAACTTCACCCAGATCCTTCAATGATTGCCCACTAGTGGCACATTTGCATCTAGCAGCCACTCTAGAGGCACAACCCCTTTTAAGTTACAAGTAAAATTTGACATTCCCATATTTGATGGCCAAATAGATGCAGACGTCATATATATATGGTTCAATATATTATAAGGATTGTTGTGTTGCTTATATGTTTAGTATAATGCACTCATTAATTATCAATCCGGGATTTGTAATCAACAAAGTTACAAGACACCAGTAAGAAAGATAATTTCTAATGTCACGAGTATAGAACTGGCTAGATTATGCATGCTGGAAACAAATCAAAATAGAAAATTGCAATGCACTTTGGTTATCTTTCACAGAGAGGCTATCTACTCCATTATGGCACATGCATGTATGAGATGGAGTTGGTTTAACAGATCAACTCTGCTATCTGACCTAGAAAACTAACTATGCAATCCACACTTCTGAAAGGGAAATCACACATCAATCATCAAGACATGGCATGGGTAGTTCAATAGTCAATATACTAAGTATGTTGTGGTTCACAATGTGTTGTTGTGGACATCACTAGTTCTCCTTCAAATATGTCTGACCACTGCTGCCAACATTCATGTCTAAAAACCAAATTCATAAAAACAGAGCATATGAAAAAAAAGAGCAAGTAAAGATCTCTAAACAATTATATAATGGAAATCCTAGTCTAAGTTGTACTGCTATCATCTAACAGAGTTGCAGCTTCAGCTAAGTTAACATTTACACTACTGAAAACAAATGTTAATGCTAATATATGAAGATGTTGACCTTTGTTGGGCGGTGGGCCCTTTCCACTTCAACAAGTCAGCTACTGAAGTCTACAGTAAGCTTGTCTTCAACCCACACATTACTCTCACTCAAATATCAAACATAACATCAAACTTTTGTTAACAACTCAACTCATATTCAATTATAGACAATCAATACATGGAGATAAATGACATTCTTCTATTAGTCTTCACTCAGAATATGTTCTACAATATCACACACTACTTCACATATTGGCAATATGCTAACTCTCCTCTTTCCACCATCCTTGCCACGGCTATTTAATAGTCTTAGTCATGAAACACAAGGAGGTGACATGATTTGCAAATCAGTCAAATGTTTAAATTTAATTATTTGGCTACATCTTTTAGCTTCATCCTCATGACACGAAGCGCATGAGGATGAGGCAATCAACAAACTATTCTAGCATAGCTTTGCTAAAGCAAATAAACATCCACCAGTTGTCTTGGGAAATCTGGGGCTAAACTTGGTACATTCGGCTTTCTATATTGGTACCGGATCGTGACAGTAGATGGTACCGAATCACAATAGTGAGAAAATGGTGGTATCGGATCAAAACAATCCATGGTCATTGGTACCGGATCACAACATGTGAGCTTTTAGTACTGGATGCGTTTGGTACCGTATTGTGACAGTAGATGGTACCGAATCACAACAGTGAGAAAATGGTGGTATCGAATCAAAACAGTCCATGGTCATTGGTACCGGATCGAAACATGTGATATTTTAGTACTGGATGCGTTTGGTACCGGATTTGGACAGTGACAGTCTTAGTGCATAGGTACCGGATAGCCGAGCTGGTACAGGAACGCTGGATATATAGAGGTCAAAGATTTATACATGGAAAATTGAAGCATTAGTACATGAAATATTCAATTCCCTAACTCAATAAACCACAAAATGCATGAATTAACCATACTTTACCTTATGACCTTATCACTAGCTAATGGTAGTGTTCTTATCATTCACCCAAGCTTAGGTAGGCCAAAAAGGGTATAGATGAAGAGTATAATAGGGTAATGTGGATGTCAATTTCGGGTCTCAACAAGGATATTTCTCGGTTCATGAATTTTTCGACCAGGAGAAGATTATTTTTTCACTGCTCAAAGCCGCCCCCCATGTCAATGACCAGTGGGAATCCTACTGTGAGAAAAAGGATGAGGAGGAACCCTCTCTGTTCTCGGTCGTACCCACTTGGATTTCTTTTTGAGAAGCCATCAAGGAACAATATTATCCCATGGGGAGCTATGAGGACAAGTACATACAATGGACTACACTGCGGCAGCAAAGGGATCAGGATGTGCATGAGTTGACAAATCTGTTCCATACCCTACGTACAAAGTTGGGAATCAAAGATTCAGAGAAACATTTGGTGTTGAAGTACCGCAGTTGTCTACATAAATACATTCAGGAGGAAATGGATTTCCTCAACATCTCCTCGCTTGGTACAACATACTGGTATGCTGCCAAGATTGAGCATAAATTCAAATAGAAGAAGTGAGACTTTCGATCTATGAATCAAAAGCAAGCGAAAGGTGCCCCCAAACCATAGAACAAAGGACAAATCCAAGGCATGGCGACTCAAGACAACTTGCCAAAGCTGAAATAAAATAACAACATTGCGAAGCTAAAGAGGGACATAGGAAAGTGGTGTGAGTTCCATAAGATCTCCACTCACAACACAAGTGAGTGTCAGGCCAAACAGTCATTGATGGCCGACATGAGGGCTTATGAATCAAATGCATGCTCCGACATTGAATCGGAACCCGAGAAGGGGAATGACAGAGGGAAGCAAATTATCGATATAGAGCCCAACACCACTGGTTCCACCAAGAAAATCCAAAAGGAAGAACCAGAAGATCTAGAGGAGGAGGAGTGTCTCTTCCACTCCCAAAAGTGGGTAAAGGGTTCCCCACTACAATTCATTGTCGACAGTGAGAGCCAAAAGAACCTCATTTCAATAGAGGTCATGAAGTGGTTGGGCTTGCCGACCACAACACACTCACAAACATAAACCATCGGGTGGCTTCACCAAGGATGGGATCTCCACATCAAACATCAGTGCCACCTTCCCTACAACATCAAGCCCTTCACCGATGAGGTATTATGTGAAATTTCTCCTCTTGATGTTTGTGATTTATTATTAGACCAACCATACTTCTGGAAGTGACATGCTATGTATGAGTCTCAGCCTCACATTGTTATTGTTACCTTGGGAAATAAGTTGTACAGGATATCAGAGGTACCACCGCTTGCTGCTATCTCTTTGGTTACTGCAAAATAATGCAGTAAGATCATTTCAAAAATCGAGAAAAAAAATTTCCTGATGATCTGCCCTCAAGGAAAGAAGACGATTGTGGCCACGACCTCTAGACATGGCTCCTTCGCATGACAACAACAAATGTACAAGGTCATGGAGGACTATTGGGACATCTTCACCTCACCACAGGGGTGCCTCTGTACTGTCGGGTCAAACACCCCATTGATATGACCCTAGGTGCACAACATCCCAATGGATCGATCTATCAGTGCTCTGTTCTGGAGAACGGTGAAATCATGAGGAAGATCTAGGAGCTACTATAGAAATGTCACATTTGGCCAAGTTCATCACCCTGTGGGAGCCCGATCGTGTTGGTGCAGAAGAAATATGGGACTTGGAGACTCTGTATTGACTATTGGGCACTGAACAAGATCATCGTCCGGAATAGGTACCCTATCCCACAGATTGATGACCTTCTGGACCAACTCAAAGGGGAAAAATATTTCAGCAAGATCGACTTGAAGTCTGGGTATCACTAGGTACCAATCGAACCATCTGACATGTGTAAGACTTCCTTCAAAGCCAAGGAGGGCCTTTTCGAATGGTTGGTCATGCATTTTAGGTTGAGGAATGCTCCCACAACCTTCATGAGGTTGATGGACAACATCTTGTGGCCATTCACAAGCTCATTTCTAGTAGTGTACTTGGATGACATCCTGATCTTCATCCAGACTTAGGAATAGAACCTCCACCACATCTGACATGTCCTCCAAACACTGCAGAAACAGAAGTTGTGTGCCAATTTTGAGAAGTGCACTTTTGGCATGACCCAGGTTTAGTATCTGGGATACATTATTGATGAGTGTGGGGTGCATGTGCATCCAATAAATATCCAAGTCATCCAGGATTGGTTAGTCCCGACCACTCTAACTGAGCTTCGCATCTTTTTGGGTCTTACTAATTTCTACCACAGGTTCATGTTGGGATTCTCTCATATCACTTGGCCCTTGAGTCAAGTCACCAACGGTGGAGCGAAACCAAAATTCTTTTTGTCGGAATATCAACAGAAGGCATTCATAGAATTGAAACATCGCCTCTATTGTGCCCCAATGCTCACATTACTATACTTGTCACAACCATTTGAGATCGAGGAAGATGCCTCTGACTATGCTATTAGGGAAATTCTTACTCAACAGAGGCATCCAGTGGCATATCACAGTGTGAAACTATCTGACATAGTCCGAAAGTATCCCAATTATGAGAAAGAAATGTATTCCATTGTGTTGGCTTGTCGACAATGGAAGCATTACATTGTGGGGAAGGAAATGATCATCCACATAGACCATCGACCCCTCTAGTTCATACAAACACAAGGGAAGTTGCAGAACGATCTCCATCAAAAGTGGTCCACATATCTGCAATAGTTTCATTTGAACATCAAGTACAAGAAGGTCAACACCAATAATGTTGTAGACTGCCTCAGCTGACCACCGATCGTGGCTATAACCACCATGCTCAACTCTTATGGGCATGAGACTTCTGAGTGGCCACTTCTCTATAAGAGCAGCCTAGAATTCAACCACACATACAATATGCTCTTGGAGGGTAGTCAAGTTCCAAATTTTCACCTCCAGGATGCCCCACTATGTCACCTAGGACACCTTTGTGTTCCTTCAAGCGAGTGTGCCAAGTTGATTTGGGAATCACACTATAGTTAGGTTGTTGGGAATTTTGGGGTTGATAAAACAATGGTAGTACTATAGAAGTATTTCTATTGGCCAAAAATTCGACCAGATGTCGAGAAGTACATCAGATCTTTCACTGCCTGCGCCATTTCTAAAATGACCATCAATAAGCAAGGCCTCTATACTCCGCTTCCTACCCCTAGTCGACCTTGGGAATCCATCTCCATGGATTACATGTCGGGCCTTCCTTATACTAAGCATGGCAATGACTGTTTTTTCATCGTTGTCGATAGATTCTCGAAGATGGCCATTATGGTGGCCTGCAAGAAGAATATCACAGTAGAATCCACTACTAAACTCTCCTTTGAATGAGTGTGGGTACACTTTGGGATCCCACAATCTATCATCACAGATTGGGACAATAGGTTCCTCAGTACATTTTGGTCTAGCCTCTGGTCAATGTTGGACACCAAGCTCAACAAGTCCACAACTTTCCATCCCCAAATTGATGGCCAGATAGAGGTCATCAACAAAATGATCGTACAAATTTTGTGCATGTACAACTCAAAGCATACACACACATGGGATGAGAGCCTCCCCTATGTACAAAATAGCTATAACCAGTCTCTCCATAGCTCAACCAACCACATCCCCTTTCAAGTAGGATTGGGATTCCAGCCACTATGTCCCATTGACATAGCCATGCCCTTTGCAGCTACTCAGGCTGATTCGTCTCATGTCCAGTCTAAACCTGCCAAGGAAAACTACTTCATTGAGAACATTCAGCACATTCTCCAACAGGTTCATTACATATTGGACAGAGCCAATGCTAATTATAAGCAGCGGCATGATCAACATTGGGTGCAACAGAACTTCCAAGTGGGCAACAAAGTGTGGCTACATTTGCAGAAGGATATCCTCGCTGGATCCCACCGCAAGATTCTCCCACTCCGATATGGTCCATACACCATCACCAAGGTTTTAGGGTAAAATGCCTTTGAGCTCAGTATTCCACCATTTCTTGGTTTTCTCCTAGTGTTCAATGTGGACCACCTTTGGCCCTACTTTCCACCTCTACTGGACACATCTGACATGGAAAAACAACTCACACCAATAGAGTTAAATCTAGACTACATCGAACAAGCCACAACTAATTGTATTATGGACACATAGATCAAGAACACCCGCCAATAGAGATCTAGGTATATTGAGTTATCAAAGTAGGCCAACACCTTCACGAGGGCAAGTGGCTCACCAGGGACCAAGTTCAGCAGAAGTTACCTCATCTCATGGAGGAACTCAACACAATGGGGACCATTGATTCCTAAGGGGGGAGGAATGATCCAAGTGGATATTGGTGGCCACCCGCCTATTCCACTTGGACTCCCACCATTGTTTCTTTAAGTTTTTCAGTTTCATTAATTGTAGCACAATTTACTATTTTGGGCAGTTTTTTGGGTCCTGAACTTCCAAATATATTTTGAGGCCCTAAACGACATTTTATGGGCATCAAACATCCGACAAATGTAATTATGTTTTGGACTCGATATTCATTATCAATAGTTTTAGTCCTTGGACATATCTTTCTAACGATGTATCATGTGCATCAAACAGAGATAGTATGCCAAAGTTACGACCTCGAGAAATTGATGTACCAATTTACCCCGACAGGGCCCATATTTCGGCGTCTCATCTCCTAGGGTTAGGTTTTTGGATGTTTAGGGTTTCCATTGTTTCTCAATAATATATAGGCCTTTGAGCCTCATTTTAACGCAGATTTCATAGGCTTATATCCACCACATCTCTTCTCAGAGATAAGCTACCAGTGCCCTAGCTAGTTTATTTCTATTATGTCTGTAAACAAATTTTGGTTCTTTGATATTAATGAAATGAAGTGTTATTTATGTTGCATCTTTGTATTCATGGTTATTTGTGTATTCTCTTGCGTTCCTACATAAATTTGGATCAGTGAAGAAGATAAGTAAAATGAGGTTGACCAAGTGGTGTAATCAATGTCCACTATGGTTATTACTAATCAAGTGGGGGTTAAGATGAATCAATGCCAATACCCATAAGAGATAGTCCTACTTTTCCAACCTATAGAAAAAAATAATTGAGAAATAAGATAAGAAAATATGGTAAATCAAGTGATCATTCCCTCAAGAGGTTAAAAGTTCTTGATTCAAATTTTTAGTTAGTGAAGTTCATGTTGTTGAAATATTGTAACTTCGAAGAATATTCTACCTAAAAGGGAGTGTTGAATAATATTATATATATTTATTAATTAGGCTCTATTGTGCCTTTGTAAAAGTTGTCCATTTTGTTCCTTGACAATTAAATGTAAATTAAGATGGTAAATTTACAGGTCATCCTAGAACTAATTTTAGGCTAGCCATACCACTATTTATAAGGGAGGCCAGTGCCTCATTTGGACACACTCATCAACTAGCTCTGCAGTGTGCAAGTCTTGGAGGAGAACCTATTACAACTAGGGGTGACGGCATGGAGGTTTTTGGCCTATGTCTTGGTATCTTATGGTTAAGTAGTGTGATAGTCTTTCCTAGTGAAGGAGTAGAGGAGGATATTCTTCTTTTTTTCTAGTCTATCTATATTGAGGAAGTTTCACTGGATTTTTTTCCCCATGAGTGTTTCCTAGGATAATCTGAGTGTCTCTATTTTTTTTGTGATTTCCTCTCTTTCACTGATCGTATTTATGCAACTAATGTTCTAAATGATTATAACAATAAATAAGAATCGTAACTACTAGCTGTATAAGTAAAACATCAACATGGTATCAGAGTATTCCTGAAAGAGACCAACTCAAAGTTTATAAGAAGTGGCTAGCTTCAAACTACCCTCTCCAAGATTCAGTTTTCATTATTGCAGCTGCTGCAAAATTAGGGTTTTTGCATAAACCCTAAGTGTGATGTTTTCCCTCTTTAAGGAGGATGGTGGGGGAAGTAACCACATCTAGTATCTCTCCCTAGAAGGGCGCATCTAGTCCCTAGATCAGAATTATGAAATTTGAAGTTTGAAAATTTAGGGTTTCCTCATAAAACCCTAAGTTGCAGTTGCAGTTGCAGTTGAAGTACCAGTTGCAGTATCACTTGAAAATGAAGTATCAGTTGCAATTCCAATTCCTTCATGCCATTTCTTGAATTCCAGTTGCAATACCAGTTGCAGTGAAATGTTTTGTGAAATGTTGGGACTGACTTTTATTGTCCTAGTGCGCCTTACCCTAGAAAATCTCCAGCTAACTTTAAGTTACAAGTTTAAGAACCTTTGAAGTTTTAAAGTTTCACTATTTCTTGTCATTGTTTTTGGATGGTTCCACTATCTGTCCATACTTTCAGAGATATGTACTTACATATGTTCAAAATATATGATTATTCTAAAGGGTATTTGTAGGAGAACGAATATTTTGTCTAAAAAACAATCATAGATACAGAACGATCTCAGATCCAACACATTCAAAGGAACAATGCACCCCAGGTATGATTAATTTGATATGCCTCTATTTCTTATGGAATTATTGTGATGTTATGAACATCTAGGTAGTATTTTGATCTGTTGAAGTTATGAATATCATAGTAATCATTGGTCAAAATTAAAGTCAAAGTATTAGATTTGATTAAAGTTGAGATTATAGATTTTATTCTCTAAATTAGTTTTCTTCCAAGAAAGCATGTCATCTTAGTACATAGGACAGGTTGAAGAAAATACATGTCATCTTGAGTGAAGGATACTCGGAAGAAAAGCAACACACTCATTCTTGAGGAAAATACTCCAGGTTCCAGGTTTGATTGATTAAATTGATAGATTGAAATTTACACATATAAAGTTTAATAATTGTTAAACACTATAGTTGTGATAGAAATATTTGAAATTTTTTATGATTGAATACTTGGTAGCATGTGAGCATTATTGAGATAAATGCTTACTATAACCATTTACTAGATATAACTAACATCTCCTCTAGGAGAAACTTCTTGTTTTGTTTCTAGCTTACCATGGAGGAATGATTGATCACAACACTAGAATAATGTTTCTCTCATTCCTTATTATTGTATTTCTTACTTTTTTCCCTTGTTTCAGGAAGGTGACAAGTGATAGCTCTGAAGGAGCTACTATGACGATCATTATCACTATTGTTTAATTATTATTATAAAGAGTATTATTCTTGTCTATTGTTTCTCCCCTGTTACTCTTTTTTTGGGAAGGTAATAGGTGATAACCCTTAGGAGGATATAGTGATGGTTGCACGAGGTAACATATTAGATAAAACATGAAGTAGAGTATCCAAGTTGTATACATGACCTTACACATCCATGTACCAAAGAAGAAAAATAAGTTACTTTTGCTAGATACAGAACATCCCATATGAAGACAGATCATGAGGAGCGGAAGGATCCAAAGATGACATAACAAATACCTCTAGTGTAGTTGATCACTCTTCAGATCATCTGGAAGAGTTAGTAGAGCCAGAAGGGCCTACCCAGAATCAATTTAGTAACTAAGAAAAGACCATCATGATCTCGTGACACTTTGCAGGATGCAAATTCTTATAGAATTGATGAGCCATATCAGAGGGAGAAGATGGCTCTGAAGATTATATAGAATCAGAGGAAGTCAAGCCTCAGAGCGAGCATAGAGACTCAAAGTGAGCTTGATCTTAGAGGATCATATGAGAAAATAGATGTCTTCCAGGACCGACAGTCAGATTCCATGAGTTGAGAAGAGTAGATCGTAGCTTCAGAGACTTCTAGGAGACAAGAAATCTCCTAGGAATATTCCCTTATTTCAGTGACAAAAGAGGAAGCCATTCATAAGGACTGGGATATGGATTTTTCCTTAAGACTAGAAGGGAAGTCAGTGGTGACTTCCAATATTTATATAACATAACAAGGATGTTGTAGATAACAATATAAAGATGTACAAATCTTGATTTGTGTCCAGAGGATTCTCCCAGCAAGAGGGAGAAGACTATGATGAGAAACTTTCTCCAGTAATCAAATAAATATTTCCATTGTTCATGAAGAAAACCAGAACAACCATGATTCTGATACAATATGATATTCAGAGGGATCAATCCCTATATTTGAGATTGAGTTTCCTCCATGAAATAAGAAAAGATACCTTCAGTATTAGCCACTCTTAGTTTTTTATGAAGTTGTTTCCATGACAGAATAAAGGAGCTACTCTCAAAGTTCAGCAGCTATAGTGAGAATAGAGAAGTCATTCTCAGTTTTAGAAAAAGCAACTATAGGTGAAGAATCCCAGTTCTAGAAGGAACAAGTTGTAGAGAGAATAGGGGACATACTCTCAGGTAGTGAGATAGATAGTGCTTTATATAAATCACATAGAACCAACACATGATTATGCAGATTGACTTGCAGTTGAGCAAGTGTACTAGGTTGGCACAATGTGATGTGAAAAAATTGTTTTGAAATACAAGACAGAAAGACTCATGTATGCAAGTTGAAGCAAGCTCCAACAACTTGGTATGGAAGGATTGATAGTTTTCTGATGAGCTTGGGATTTACTAAGAATAAATTTGATCCCAACCTTTACTTCAATATTGAGAATGATGGACCAGTTATATTATTTCTATATGTGGATGACTTATTCTTGACAGATGAATAAAATCTCATCATAGATTGTAAGAATAATCTTGTTGCTGAATTTGAAATGAAAGAGCTAGGCCCGATGCACTATTTATTAGGTATTGAAGTATGGCAGATCCCAGAAGAGATTTTCCTTAATCAAGTAAAGTATGTTGTGGAAATTTTAAACAGATTCGACATTATGGATTTTAAAGCCATGTCCACTCCTATGGAGACGAATCTAAAGTTATTGGATGATACTTCGTCAGAAATAGTTGATGTTACTCTATATAGATAGGTGATTCGCTCGTTGATGTGTCTAACGAATACCAGACCAGATATATGCTTTGTTGTGAATACCTTGAGTTAGTATCTTGTGGAGCCCAATCATGTTCACCTTGTAGCTACAAAGCATGTGATGAGATACCTTAAGGGTATGTTGGACTATGGCCTATGTTATACTAGAGATTGTGACTTCAGATTTTATGGCTATACTGATTCAGATTGGGCTGGAAGTGTTTTAGATAAAAAAATCACTTTAGGATGTTGTTTCATTTTAGGGTCAGCCATAACTTCATGAAAAATAAGGAATAAATCCAATATTTCTCTTAGTATGGTAGAAGCGGAGTACATTGTAGCATGCTCTGCCATTTTTGAAGCCATATAGATTTGAAAGTTGTTGAGCTAGACATGGATGCTGCCATGGTATTTTGTGATAACGGAGTTGCATAAAGATGACAAAGAACCCAGTGTTCCATGATAAGATGAATCACATTGAGATTCGGTACCACTAAATTCGTGATATGGTACAGAAGGGAGCTAGGAAACTCCAGTATGTTGGCATAGATGAGCATGTAGCAGATGTGTTGACTAATCCCCTGCCCCATGTGAAGTTTGAGTACTTTTGATACAATCTTGGTGTAGCTCAAAAGGAATTCCCTTGAAAGGGGGAGTGGCATTGATGATACTATGGTATATTGACCACCAACACAACTATAACACCCCAAGGTCGATTCCCTACTGAATTGTAATTATGTTTAGAGGCTGGTGAGCCAAGTGTTTATAAGTTGAAGACTTATATGTTTATTAGGCCAGAGAGCCTAGATGCTTAAGGCCATAAGCCTAATTTTTATATATGTAGTTGCACATATCATTAATAAAATTACGTTGTTGCGTGTAGACCGACCACAAAGAAAGAGTATGGGGGAATAAGCTCCACTAGGTAGGGTAAGGGAGGGGGCTAAGTGTTTAGGCCTAGGGGCTAAGCTAGACGTTGTACCTCTAAGGGAATAATTTTTAATTATTATTTCTTAAAGGATAAGGTGTACATGATCGGTGTTATCCTAACTTCCTGGAAAGGGAACGAGTGCTAAGTGGAACTCATGCAGCTGCAAGAAGACAAGTTTTGATTTAGGAGCATGCAGTTAAAGCTGGGAAAGCCAGCTCATTGGGGGTTCACTTCCCATTCTGGCATTGCTCCCCATACTTACAATGGGATGACTCTCAAGTTCCTCACGACCCTTACAATTCTCTAGAAGTCGGTCACTCGATCAGATTCACCATTAACTCACACACTGAGCCACCACTATTACCATCATTGACCTCTAAACAGGCATGCACCATATAATTGTCTGAGCCATGTTGTGTCATAATTGTTGGTTGTTTTAGCCCACACAGTTCATGGACTGAGTGTGGATTTATTCCATCATATACTCTTACTAATATTTGTTGTTTCCATCACCTTTTTGGCAATTGACTTAGAAATGGACTGAAGAAGTAGGTTGTCAGGCCTGCAAGAAACTCTCTCTAGGTGAGAGAGGTTGTTGGGGAAGTGATTTCCCAGAGGGATCCCAACGATAGCTATAGTGCTCGGTTAATTCATGTCTATCATGTTTTTGAAACCTTAGAAGGGAAGTGGGGAATATGAGGGACTGTGGAGCAAAGAAGGGGCACACTTCCTAGGGTGGGACATGCATGTGGGGAATGAGAGGTTGTAGGTTGTTAGCGTGAGCTGACCCTGGGAGATAATCCATCCTGTTGACCTATGCGACTTTCATGTTTCCCCTGCCAAGCCTAGGAATCCCTTGCCCTGTGGATTTTAGTCCCAGCTCAGGGGTGACCCACTCTTAAGAGTGATGAACATCGTGGTCTAAGGATGGGAGGTTCATGGAAGGTCTGCACATAGTTTGGTGGTCATCTATTGAAAGATAAGTGCCAAATATTTGTTAGTTGTATATTGTGTAATTGTACATGTATTATAACTTGTTTAGTAATGATCCAAGTGGATATCGGTGGCCACCCACCTTTTCCAACTAGCTCAAAACAATTTTCTGACAATTTTGGCAATTTACTATTTTTAGCAGTTTTAACTTTTGGGGCCATTTTAAGGGCCTAAATGAAGGTTTTTTGGGATAGATATTCTCAATGATAGATAAAGGTATTGTTGAGCCCCAAAAATGAATCTCCTCGACGATACCTTTCCAACGGGCTATCATACGCCTAAAATGGAGATCGTATGCAAATATTACGACCCCGAGAAGTTGATGTACTAACTTACTCAGATGGGGCCCACATGACTTTTGGCGCTTCATCTCCTAGGGTTATGTTTTTGGATGTATAGGGTTTCTAGAATTCCTTTTTATTTTAAAAATTCCTTTAGAGCCTCATTGTAATCATCTTCTTGTGAATGAATGCATCTGTCACATCTCTTCTCAGAGATAAGCCCCCACCATTCTAGCAAGCATGTTTCCGCTGCATTTTACAGTTTCAGCTTATTTCCTTATTGAATAGAAAACTTGTTTTACTATATCTCTATTATTTTGTGTTAAGAAATTGTTAATAATCTGTAGTCATTTTTTTATGCTCATAAAATCCAGATCAGTGGTATCAAAGCGATCTGCTCCTTGTCATCTTAATGCATGTCCCCAACAAGGTCGGAGTACAAAGAGTTGGGTCTCGAGCTTGTTTCTCTTCAGGAAAAAATCTCTCACACACCTAAGAGACCTCTCATGGTAGGAGAAAAGAAATATGATGGGACAAGAGATCCTTTCAAACTGTTGATTAAGGAATCCCTCACGCAACAAAGGAACAAGATGAAGGATAGTTTCTCACAAATCCTTCGGCGGCTACCAACAGGCGACGCATCTTCTTTGAGCGGAGGTACCACCCCCTTCAAGGTACAAATAAACTTCGATATTCCTATATTTGAAGGTTAGATAGACATAGATGTTATAGACAAGTGGTTGAATCTACTAGAAGGGTATTTTTCTGTCCATAACTTTTTGAATAAAGAAAATATTACTTTTTCACTCCTCAAAGTCGTTCCCCATGTCAAACATTGGTGGGAAACATTCTGTGAGAAAAATGAAACAGAGGAACCCTCATTATTTACAGTCATGGCCACCTGGGAATCCTTCAAGGATTCTATTAATGAACAATACTACCTTGTCAGAAGTTATGATGACATGTATACCAAATGGACCACACTGTGGCAAGAAAGAGACCAAGAAATGCCAAATTTCACAAATATCTTTCATACCTTGCACAACTAGCTAGGTATCAAAGATTCGGAGAAACATCTGGTGCTTAATTATCACAGCTCTCTGCATAGATACATCCCGACCAAAATGGAATTTTTGGACATCTCATCCTTGGGCACGGCCTACCGATATTCCATCAAAATCGAGAAGAAGCTCAAACAAAAGACGCAGAAATTTGGGCCTGGGAACCCCTCACAACAAAAGCCAGGAAAGGGCAGCCCCAACCCACAGAAAAAAGCACAGAGCAAAGATGGAAAGTATCAGGACAACCAGTCCAAGTCACAAGAAAAGAAGGACATCAGAAAGACAAAGAAAGATACCGAGAAGTGGTGCGACTTCCATAAAATCCCTTGGCATAACACTGTTGACTGCCACTCAAAGCAATCATCGGTGGTCGAAGTGAAAGCCTCTAAATCAGATGCAGGTTCATACTCAGAGCCAGAACTACAAAGGGGAAGAAAGATCATTGACACAGAACCCAGTGCCACCCATTCTACCATCAAGCTCCAGCCTAGTGAACCAAATGATCCAGAAGAAGGAGGACGCCTCTTCCATTCAGAGATGTGGGTAAAGTCATCCTGCTTCACTTCATCATGGATAGCGGTAGCCAAAAGAACCTCATCTCAGCAGAGGTCATCAAGCGGTTGTCCCTATCGACAACGCCCCACCCACAACCATATAGCATTGGATGGATCTACCAAGGAAGTGATCTTCACGTCAGCCAACAGTGTCGACTGTCATACGACAACAATCCCTTCAAAGATGAGGTATTGTGTAATGTTTCTCCTCTCGAAGTTTGTGATGTTCTTTGGGGACAACCTCATTTATGGAAATTTCGTGTTGTATATGAGTCTAGGCCTCGTAGTGTTATTATTACTTTGAACAGGAAATTGTACAGGATACCTGAGGCAGTCCCACCTAGTGTTATTTCCTTAATCTCTGCTAAGAAATGTAGGAAGGTCATCTCTCAGATGGGGAATTTTATCTTCTTTGTTATTCGCTCCCAGAATAAGAGAAATATCATAGCCACATCTAGGGTCTCTATGGCCGACATCTCCAAACAACTGAAGCAAGTATATAAGTTCATGGAAGAATACTTAGATATCTTCTCCTCACCTACCAGGGTACCTCTACACTACCAGGTCAAGCACCCCATCGATTTGACCCCTGGCTCACCTCTTCCAAATGGGCCAGTCTATCATCACTCTCTATTAGAGAATGAGGAGATCAA
>JASDQU010309885.1:61872-97159 GCA_032191745.1 Picea mariana | reverse complement strand
GCAAGACTTGGGCTGAACACTTGCTGCATATTCAACAGGTTCTGCACACCCTGCGACAGCACAAGCTATATGCCAACTTGGAAAAATGCTCCTTTGGCATGGACAAGGTCCATTACCTGGGCTACATAATTGATCATCATCGCGTATATGTGGATCCAGCCAATATCCAAGTCATCCATGACTCGCCAGCTCCAACCACACTCACAAAGCTTCGGAGCTTCTTAGGACTTGCCAATTTCTACCACAGTTTCATGTTGGGATTCTCCCACATTGCATGGGCCCTCAGCCAAATAACCAGGGGTGGTGGTAAGGTGAAATTTTTGTGGGGTCGGTCCCAACAACAAGCGTTCAACAATTTGAAGCAATTCTTGTGCTCAGCCCCAGTACTTTTACTGCTAGACCTGCAGCAGCCCTTTGAGATTCAGATAGATTATTCATACTATGTGGTGGGATCTATTCTCACTCAGCACGACCACCCCATGGCCTATCATAGTGAGACACTATCATATGTTTTTCATAAGTACCCTTCTTACAACAAATAAATGTACTCCATTGTGAAATCCTGCTACCAGTGGAGACATTAGATTCTTGGGAAGGAGATAGTCATCCACACTAATCATAAGCCACTATAGTTCATGAAGACACAAGGAAAATTGCATAATGAAATCCATCAAAAGTGGTCCACATTTTTGCAGTAATTCCACCTTGACATCAAGTATAAAACAAGAAGCACCAATCGCATTGTTGATTGCCTCAGCAGACCGCCAGTCGCAACACTCACCACGATTCTAGAATCCTATGTCCATGAGACCTTTGGATGGCCACAAATCTATGAGACAGACCCAAACTTCGCCACCACCTACCAAATGTTGGGTGCAAATGAAGTTGTCGATAATTTCCATCTTCAGGATGGGTTGTTGTGTCGTCTGGACCATTTCTATGTTCCATCAATCGAATGAGTGAAGATGATCTAGGAAGGCCACTATAGTTGGGTGGCAGGACATTTCGACGTTGAAATGTCCTGTGGCGATGCTACAGAAACATTTCTACTGGTTGAAACTTCGACAGGAGGTCAACAAGTATATCAAGTCCTACACTGCCTGCATTATTGCCAAACCAACCACTAAGAAACAGGGCCTATACACCCCTGTTCTTACTCCTGATAGGCCATGGGAATCCATCTCAATGGATTACATGTCGGGCCTCCCATCCACCATGTGGGGAAATGACTGTGCTTTTGTGGTTGTTGATCGCTTTTCTAAGATGGTGATTCTAGTTTCATGCAAGAAGAACATCATAGTAGAGGCCACTGCAAGCTCTTCTTTGAACAAGTCTGGGTACATTTTGGAATCCCACAAACCATTGTCTCAGATCGGGATAGTCGATTTCTTAGCACATTCTGGTCGAGCCTCTGGTCACTGTTGGACACCAAGCTCACCAAATCCACATCCTTCCACCCCTAGACAAATGGCCAAACCAAGGTCGTAAATCGAATGATTGTTCATATCCTTCACATGTATAATTCAAAGCACCCTCACACATGGGATGATATCCTTCTCTATGTCCAACATAGCTACAACTAAGCCCTGCATAGCTCAACTAGCTAGAGCCCCTTTCAGGTGGGGTTTGGATTCCAACCATTGGGTCCCATAGATGTAGCAATTACTATTGCGGTCACCTCGACCGACTCATCTCCTACTCCAACTAAAGTTGAAAAATCCACCCGGTTCATTGAGTGGATCCAACACATACACCAACAGGTTCAAGATATCCTACACAAGTCCAATGATAAATACAAGCATCGTCATGATCAACATCGGGTGCCACATAAGTTTCGGGTGGGCGACAAAGTTTGGTTGCACTTGTAGAAAGAACGCCATACAGGACCCCATTAGAAGCTTCGCCCACTCCATTATGGGTCATACACCATCACTAAGGCCATGGGGGGTAATTCTATTGAGCTCAACATTCCTCCTTTCCTTGGCCTACACCTAGTGTTCAACCTGGATCTCCTTCGCCCTTATTTCCCACCATTATTGGACACCTCAAATGTAGCAGAGAAGATGGCACCAACAGAGCTCAACCTTGACTTTATACAACAGGCATCCAAAGATCAGATTGTGGACACACAGGTCAAGGGCACTCGACAGTAGAGGATCCAACTTTATCGAGTAGTCAAAGGAGGGCAGCTCCTGCACCAAGGCAAGTGGCTCATCCGAGGCCAAATTCAACAGAAATTTCCTCATCTGATGGAGGAAATAAATGCAATGGGGACCATTTCTTCCTAAGGAGTGATGACTAATCTAGGTGGATATCGGTGGCCACCCACCTTTTCCAATTGGCTCAAAACAATTTTCTGACAATTTTGGGAATTTACTATTTTTAGCGGTTTTAACTTTCGGGGCCATTTTGAGGGCCTAAATGAAGGTTTTTCAGGATAGAGATTCTCAATGATATTCAAAGTCATGATTGAGCCCCAAAAATGAATCTCCTTGATGATACCTTTCCAACAAGCTATCATACGCCTAAAACAGAGATCGTATGAAAATGTTACGTCCCCGGGAAGTTGATGTACTAACTTACCCAGACAGGGCCCACGTGAATTTTGTAGCTTCATCTCCTAGGGTTAGGTTTTTGTATGTCTAGGGTTTTTGGAATTCCTGTTTATTGTAAAAATTCCTTCATACCCTCATTGTAATCATCTTCTTGGGAATGAGCGTAGTCATCACATCTCTTCTCAAAGATAAGACGCCACCATTCTAGCAAGCTTGTTTCCGTTGCATTTTATAGTTTCATCTTATTTCCTTATTGAATAGAAAACCAGTTTTACTGTATCTCTATTATTTTGTGTTAAACACCTATTAATAATATGTATTCATTCTGTTCTACTCATAAAATCCAGATCAAGTAATGCCTAGATATATCATCTATGTTGTGTGTGTAAGATTATTGTTATTTCCACATTGATCTGTTTATGGTTAGAATATGTCGTCCATATGAATATATTGTCAGTATGTTTGGATGATTATTTCTACATGAATAAGTGGCATGAACAAAATGTTGTAACTCTTAATTTTGTTATATATGCATGCATATAAATTTACAAAATGGTATCAGAGCTAACAGAGATGTCCAAGAAGTGGTGTTTCCTGACCTGTTGGTGGTTGGGGACATTACAAAATGGTATCAGAGCTATGAGAGATGTCTAAGGAGTGGCATTGCTAAGCCTATTGGTGGTTGGGGACATTACAAAATGGTATCAGAGCTAAGTGAAATGTCCAAGAAGTGGCGTTTCATGGTCTGTTGGTGGATGTGGATGTTACAAAATGGTATTAGAGCCATGGTTTCAACATTGATCATGGATGGGCCATGTTAGTGGAAGATGAAGAAAAAGTTTCAGAAAATAATTGTCGTCGAAATGGAAAAAACTGAAGTTCAGAGCCCATTTTTTGACACTGGTCCTGAATTAGGCCATATAAGTGGTTATGGAATCAAAAGCTCAGAGAAAATTGTTGTTGAGAAGGAAAACATTTGAATTCAGAGAATTCCAGAGTGCCAAGAGAACACCTTGGTCATGTTTGGAAGATTGGGAGGTATAGCGGTTCAAGAAAGATATCAGAGAAAATATATTGTAGTAACCGGGGGTTTGGAACCACAAGGTTTAAAGTTGAGCTGTCAGATCAAGCGAAGATTAAATCATGACCATCATATCTCATTGAGGGGAGATCAACAGTGGCGAGAGATTGAGGAGATCGGGAAGTAAATTAAAGAGAAAGTAAGTTGAGACTCTGCAATACCTTGGGATAATTTATCTTTCTAGATCAATAGATCAACGGTGGATATCGATCCCACTACGGGTGAGCATCTTCGCATTGCAGAGATCAGTAAAGAAATTAAAGCATGATCAAGTTGAGTTCCCGCAATCACTCATGGTCGTTGATATTCATGGTTCCTTACAGCATGACTGGCGATATTTCAAAGTGATATAAGCACCCAAATGTTAATTCAAGGTCACAAGTCTCAGTCATGTGTAGAGAAGATAAAGTGAACTTCATGTATTTTCAGTCCGTCGATCCAAGTAAGGAAAACATGTCGACAACTTAGCTTGTTCAGGAATACGAAATTCGAGAGAAATGAAGTGTGTTGATCCACAAACTCCTGAAGTCTCGAAGTCTGGACTTAATCTAGACAGTTTGTTGCAAGAGACGTGTGTCTGAAGATTGTCTTGTTCAGGAGTTCATCATTCGGGAGAAACGGGGTATGCTAAGGTGAAATCTCCTGAAGCCCGAAGTCTCGAAGTTACGTGGTGTGATGATGTCACTAGGGATGATGTGGACACATGGAATGTGTGCCACATGTCAGTGATTTAAGAACCTTGGTAAGATGGAAATGTTGTTAGAACATGACTTATGTCACCTGTCTGATTGGACCACGTGTCATCTTTGTGTGCCATGCCAAGTGGCACTCCTGGTGGTGGCACAAGGTAGTTAAGCGTGGAGAAGAAGTTATATGGATCGGGTTGGAATTAAATTTTTTCACAATCTATCAAGATCGAGGGCTAAGAGGCATTGCAGAGATCGAAGTTTTGCTACAGATAATTCTACAAGGTGGTCTCGGAATCCAAACCATGGTTTTCTAGATAGGGTACGTGTCAGCGTGGGGACAATTGCAGAACGATCGGTGAGTTACTCCAAAACTGCCAATCCATGTCCCCATAATTTGAAAATTACTTAAGTTGATGTGCCATTTTTGGCATTTATTAGTTCGATCATTGAAATCGTGGGCCAGAGTGGATGCATGGCACCAGATCGTGAATTCTAGAAACTTGATACTCCAAAAGAAATGGTGCATGAAGGAAGGTGGACCATATTTCCGTCGTTCTTCACGCATTCCACAATTCATTTTTCTGTGATGTTGGGACGTGTGGAAAAATAGAAACCTCTGAATCCTGGAGCCCGAAGTTTCATAGCTCTGGATAAGTGCCCAAATCATAAGCGTTGGGTCATAGTCATGGTCACATGCGAACCAAGGGATGAAGAAAAGGGGCTAGCACCCGAAATGTGTTGCAGAACAGAACTGAGCTTAGAGATTGAAGCCGGGGGGGTTCTTAACTGACCAAGACCTACAGAAAATGGAATTTGATATTGTTTTTGTTGAATCAAATTGGTTTATTCTGGAAAATTATTAAAGTCTGATAGCCTGACAAAATTTCGGTTGACTACACATTTTGCAGAGTTAACGATTGTCAGAACTGAACCGAATTGTCTCTTAGTGCAGAGAAATGGGGAAGGCACAGGGTGCTTACAGGTCTAAAAATTAAGTTAGAGGAATGAATGTCCATTTATGAGTTGAAGGATCAAACTCTAATGGGCATGGATAAGAGATAGAGAAAGAAGGAAACATGATGAAAATCATCGAAAATTTGTAGAAAGATGTCCAGACTCACCGGGAAGATAACAGAAAGATCATGAAATCCAGGGAGCAACAAAGAGAATTCAACATAAATTTGATGCAAAACCTGGAAATGATAGAAAATAAATTGGATAAGGAGAGTGGCTCAAGCAAATCAGGAAGTCACAGAAGAAAAAAAAGGGATAGCAGACATCACCAACACTCCTCGAGGCATTCCAATAAGAGAGCACATAGCAGCTCAAGTCTATCCACTGTTAGGAAGCATAATATGTCTAGGGAGGATGAGCTATGAGGAGAAATGAACAAAATCAAACCTCCTATGTTTGATGGGGAGCACAAGAAGGATGGAGATGCAGAGACATGGTTTCTGGGAATGAGAAAGTATTTTCAATTGGATAATTATTCTTCTCATGTAGAGGGAAGAATTTCCATATATCAACTCAAAGGAAAGGAATCCATGTGGTGGTATCATTTGGTGTAGGTGCAACACATTGATGAGAAAAATGTTACTTGGAGAGAATTCAAGAAGTATTTTGAAAAGAAATAATTGACTACAAGGTACTATGATAAGAAAATGAAAGCGTAATTTGAACTCAAGCTGGGAAGTATGTCCATTGATGAGTATGAAAGAAGGTTTTTAGAATTGTTGAAGTATGTTTCCTTCATCAAGGATGAGACATCAAGATTCATAGTTATTTGAGTGGGTTGCCACCATCCATCAGTGAAAAAATAAAATATGATGATCCCAAAACATTGGAGGAGACCATAAGGTGAGCTAAGTGCCTATATGATCAGAAAAAATCAAGGCCAACTTTCCAAAAATCTTGGGAGGACAAGAATAAATTCAAGATGGATTAGAGGAAGAAGGGAATTAAGCCACCATTCTTTAGAAATAATCCTCAGGGACAACCAACTTCTAGAGAAACTAGAACGATTGAGACAGGTGGTCAAAGGCCAAGGCAACCACCTATTCAATGTTGGGGTTGTAAATGTGATCATATGTTTAGAGATTGTCCCCACAAAAGTGACAAAGAGAGATTTGTTCACAATGTTCGGCGAGTTCAAATAGTGGGGGACATGGGCATAAATGTACCAAGGATCTATGCAGCCTTGGACAATAAGCAAGCAGAGTATCAATCACATATGATTGAAGTGGAAGGTATGATCAACAACCAAACCATTACTATTTTAATTTATTTAGGAGTGATTCATAGTTATATAGATCCTAAGATGGTGGAAAATTTGCAATTTCCAAGAGACAATCATGGAAAATCTTGGTTGGTGCAGCTGGCTACTGGAGCCAAAAGAAAAGTCAATGAGATGGTTAAGTCATGTCTTATGGACACGAATGGAATGAACACAAGGGAATATTTGAACATCTTTCCTTTAGGATCTTATGACTGCCTAATTGGTATCGATTGGTTAGACCAACACCATGCCATATTAGACTTTCGTAACAAGTCATTCACTTGCCTAGATGAGGAAGGAAATTAGAGAACAATCCAAGGAATTCTTAGGGAAGTTATTGTTTGGGAAATCTCAGCAATGCAGTTGAAGAAGTGTTATAGGAAAGGTTGTCAAATATTTGCAGCCCATATGGAGGAAGCATATAAGGATAAGGTGCCAAATCAGGAGGATCATGCAGTCCTGGAAGATTTTGAGGATGTGTTCAAGGAGGTACCAAGACTACCTCCAAAGATAGATATTGATTTCTTTATAAATTTAATTCCTAGAGCAACTTCAGTGTCAAAGACTCCTTACAAAATGAGTACACCTAAATTGAAGGAGTTGCAAATGCAACTTGAAGAACTTCTAAAGAAGGGGTATATATGCCCAAGTGTGTCACCTTGGGGTGCCCCAGTATTGTTTGTGAAGAATAAATATGGGACATTGAGATTGTGCATCGGCTTCAGACATTTTAATAAAGTAACTATAAAGAACAAGTATCCTCTGCCAAGGATTGATGATCTCTTTGATCAATTGAAGGTTGCAAAGATATTTTCAAAGATAGATCTTAGGTCAGGATAGCATCAGGTAAGGATTAAAGAGGAAGATATTAGCAAGACTACCTTTAGGACAAGGTATGGTCATTAAGAGTTCACAGTGGTTCCATTTGGGTTGTCAAATGCACCAATTCTTTTGATGTGCTTAATGAATGGTGTTTTCCGAGAATATTTAGACAAGTTTGTCATTGTCTTTTTGGATGATATCCTTGTATATTCCAAGTCATAGGAAGAGAATGAGCATCATTTGAGGATGGTGTTGCAATTGCTTAGGGAGAATCAGTTGTATTTCAAATTGAGAAAGTGCTCATTTTATCAAAGCAGAATTCACTATTTGGGGAATATCATATATGAATAAGGGATAGCAGTGGATCTTGAAAATATTGAGTCCATTAAAGGGTGGAAAACACCTAAGAATGTGACAGAATTTAGATCCTTCATGGTTCTAGCTAGTTACTACAGAAGTTTCATTGCATGGTTTTCAATAATAGCTCACCCCATCACTGCCTTGCAAAGGAAGGGGAAGAAATTTCAATGGGTAGAAGAATGTGAAAAGAGTTTCCATCAATTGAAGAAATTGTTAACCACTACTCCAATTCTGAAGATCGCAGATCCGAATGAAGACTTCATTGTATCCATAGATGCATGTAAAGAAGGACTAGGTGGAGTCCTCAGTCAAAATATGTTTGTTATATGTTATGAATCAAGGAAGTTGAAAGAGCATGAAAGGATCTATGCCACTCATGATTTGGAATTGGCAGCCATAGTGCATGCTTTGAAGAAGTTGAGGCACTACCTCATGGGAATAATGTTTGAGTTAAGGACAAACCATAACAGCCTGAAATATTTGTTTGATCGTCTTACTTTGAATGCTAGTCATAGTAGATGGTTGGAATTCCTCTGTGAGTATGACTTTGATATCAAGCATATCAAAGGAAAGGAGAACAAATTGGTTGATGCACTCAATAGGAGAGTGCATGAACTGCATGCTACATCCATTAGCATGTATCAAATGGATCTTAAAGGAAAATTTTATGAATCTGCAAAAGCAAATTTGCAGTACATGCAATTGGTAACAAAATTGCAACAAGGTAAAATGCAGCAGAAAACTGAAGATTATGAATTGGGAATTGATGGAATTCTCTTGCGCAAAAAAAAATTCTATGTACCCAAATATTCTGAATTAAGGAGTGTGATTTTAAAATAGATGCATAACATGCCTTATGCAAGACACCCAGGATATCAGAAAAGAATTTCAGTAATCAAAATCCAATATTATTGTCTAGGCATGAAGAGGGAGATTGTTAATTTTATTGCTAAATGCTTGGAATGTCAAAGGGTCAAGGCTGAGCATAGACACCCGACTGGATTACTATAGCCATTACCCATTCCTGAGTGGAAATAGGAAGTAGTGACAATGGATTTCATCACAGGATTTCCCAAAATGAACAAGCAACATGATGAAATCATGGTGGTAGTGGACAAGCTTACTAAAGCTACCCATTTCATTCTTATGAAGACTACTCATAAGGAAACCAATGTTTCTAATATTTATATGAGGGAAGTAGCATGCTTGCATGGCATACCCAATACAATTCTGTTTGAAAGAGACCCAAACTTTACATCAAACTTTTGGAAGGGGTTATTCAAAGGGTTCCTAACAATTCTAAACTTCAACACTGCTTATCATCCTGAGTTTGATGGGAAAACTGAAAAGGTGAACCAAGTGATAGAAGATATGTTAAGAATGTATGTGACGGACAAACCGTATAAATGGGAAGATTATCTAAATTTTTGTAGAATTTTCCTAGAACAATGGGTATCAATCATCACTGAAGATGAGCTTGTTTGCAGCACTTTATGGCATAAAGTGCAACACCCTAGTAAGCTAGGACAACCCAGTTGATAGGGTAGTGGTTGGGCCAGAGTTGCTCAAGGAAATGGAAGAAAAAATGTTGAAGATTAAGAAGAATTTGAAGACTTCCCAAGACAGGCAGAAAAATTATACTGATAAGAACAGAACTCACGGGGAATTTAAAGTAGGGATTCATGTATTCCTGAGAGTGAAGGCCAAAAAAATTTCCTTGAAGTTGGGAAATTGTTAAAAGTTAGAAACTCGGTATTGTGGGTCGTTTGAACTCCTAGAGAGGATGGGTCCAATATCATATAGTCTTGCATTGTTTGCATGCATCTCTATACATAATGCATTTCATGTGTCATTGCTTAAGAAATATGTACCTGATGCTAATCATGTTATTGATTGGAATGTGATTTAGGTGGAGCAGGAAAGCCCTTTTCAGGTGCATCCGGTGCATATACTACATCGAAAAATCAAGAAGCTTCAGAGGCGAGCCATAGGGATTGTAAAAGTTCAGTGGACCTAAGGACGCAACATGGGAGCATGAAGATGCTATGCTGGTAGAGTACTCGCATCTTTTTGAAGATTTTGGAGATCTTGTTATTGTTGTGTAAGTAAGTTGCACTAAGGACAGTGCAAAAATAAGGGGAGGGGATTGTAACACCCCAAGGCCGAGCCACTGTTGAATTGTAATTATGTTTATAGGTTGGTGAGTCAAGTGTTTATAAGCTGAAGACTTAGATGTTTATTAGGTTGGAGAGCCTAGATGTTTAAGGCCATGAGCTTGATTTTTGTATATGTAATTGCACATATCATTAATAAAATTACATTGTTGTGAGTAGACTGGCCATGAAGAAAGAGTATGGGGGACTAAGCTCCACTAGGTAGGGTAAGTGAGGGGTCTAAGTGTTTAGGCCTAGGGGATAAGATAGAGGGCTTACATCTAAGGGAATAATATTTTATTATTATTTCCTAAAGGCTAAGGTGGACATGATTGTTGTTTTCCTAAGTCCCTGTAAGGGAACGAGTGCTAAGTGGAACTCATGCAGCTGCAGGAAGACAGGTGTTGACCTGGGTGCATATAGTTAAATCTAGGAAAGCTAGCTTGTTGGGATTTCTCTCACCATTCTGGCATTGTTACCCATCCTTGCGATGGGACGAATATCGAGTTCCTCATGACCCTTACAATTCTCTTGAAGTTGGTCACCCGACCGGATTCACCATTGACTCATGTATTGATCCATCACCATCTCCATCGTCAACCTATGAATAGGCACACACCATGTAATTATCTGAGCCGTGTTGTGTCATAATTGTTGGCTATTGCATCCCATGCAATTCTTGTATTGAGTGTGGCTTGCTGCCATCATCTACGCTTACTTAGCTTTGTTGTTTCCATCACCTTTTCGGGAATTGACTTAGAAGTGGACTGAAGAAACAAGTTGTCAGGCCTCCAAGAAACTCTCTCCAGGTGAGAGAGGTTGTTTGGTAAGTGATTTCCCAGAGGGATCCCAACTACAACTATAGTTCTCATAGAATTCATGTCTGACCTATTGCTAAATCTTTGGAAGGGAAGTGGGGCAGCCGAAGGACTGTGGAGAAGAGAAGGAGCACACTTTCTGGGGTGGGACAAGCATGTGGGGAATGAGAGGTTGTAGGTTGTTAGCATGAGCTGGCCTTGGGAGATAATCATTCCTATTGACCTGTGTGACTTTCCTATTGCCCTTGCCAAGGCTAGGAATCCCTTTCCTAATGGATTTTAGTCCCAACTCGGGGGTGACCCACTATTGAGCTTGATGAGCAGTGTGGTCTAAGGCGGGGAGGTTCGTGGAAGGTCTGTACACAATTTGGTGGTCATCTATTGAAAGATAAGTGCCAAATCTATGTTAATTGTATGTTTTGTAATTGTACATGTGTTATAGCTTGATGAGTAATGCATGGATATATCAGCGATGTTGTGTGTGTAGGCTTATTGTTATTTCCACATTGATCTGTGTATGGTTAGAATATGTCGTCTCTATGCATATATTTTTATTATGTTTGAATGATTATTTTCACATGAATAAGTGGCATAAACAGAATGTTGTAACTCTTAATTGTGTTAGATACGCAAGAATATAAATTCACAAAATGGTATCAGAGCTAAGAGAGATGTCCAATAAGTGGCATTTCCCAGCCTGTTGGTGGTTGGGGACGTTACAAAATGGTATCAAATCTACGAGAGATGTCCAAGAAGTGGAATTTCCCATCCTGTAGATACGACAGACAGTGTTCCAGATGCTGATGACGATGTCCCCTCCTCTTGATGTTGTATTGAGTCTAGTTAGTTTTTATTGATGTTGTCCATAGAATAACCTTATTTTTAAGGTGGAGTGTTGAAATGTTGTAACTTCGAAGAATATTCTACCTAAAAGGGAGTGTTGAATAATATAATATAATATTTATTAATTAGGCCCTATTGTGCCTTTGTAAAATTTGACCCTTTTGTGCCTTGAAAATTAAATGTAAATTAAGAGGGTAAAGTGACAAGTCATCCTAGACCTAATTTTAGGCTCTCCAGACCACTATTTATAAGGGAGGCCAGCACCTCATTTGGACACACTCACCAACTAGCTCTGTAGTGCATAAGTATTGGAGGAGAACCTACTGCAACTGGGGATGACGTCAAGGAGGGTTTTGGTTTATGTCTTGGTTAAGTAGTGCACTACTCTTTCCTAGTGAAGAAGTAGAGTAGGATATTCTTCTTTGTTTCTATTCTATGTATATTGAGGAATTTTTTATGTGTTTTCTTCCCCATGAGGGTTTCCCAGGATAATATGTGTGTCTCTATTATTTTTGTGATTGCTTGTCTTTCATTGATCTTATTTATGCACCTAATGTGATAAATGATTATAATAATAAAGAAGAATCGTAAATTCTAGTTGTATAAGTAAAAATTCAACACATTCTAGAGTCCTCAAAGGAAAACTCCAGAGAAATTTTCCAAAAATGGTTATTTGAAGATATAGATACAATTTTTAGAAAATTGAAAATACTTAGAGCTACCTATGCTCATGGTAATGGAAAAGGTCACTTCAACACCAGCAATGTTGGTGTAAAAATTGTGACTAGGGTTCTCGAAGGTTTCCAGCAAAAGATGTCATTGTAGTCTAGGAGTACTCACACATTCAACCTTCCACATGGGAGGGAGATCTCACCCGAAGCGCATCTGAGACATGTGTGATGAAGTGATTCAAGGAGAATGTGTCATCATATTTGAAATTACCATGTTCATATTCATACATCAATATGAAAATACATTCATAAACAGTGATTGAACACTAAATACACGTGACAGAAGTAATTGTGCAACATAGAAACCAAAGATTCATACACGGTATAATAAAATTTTAGGGCCCAACTAGTGCTTTATATTATCAGCATATTAAAACTATCATACAATGATTTCATATCTCATACAATAGTTTATGCAGGGAAATCTATTCCCATATACCCATTACAGACTCTACCCTACTGCGCAAGCACAGTAACATCCCCAAAACCCATTACAATAATATTATGACATTCATAGCTTGATTCCAACCCCAACAACAACAAACCAGAGTAAATATCCAGCATGCTTCCTTCATTCGCTCATTCATTACCTTTATTAACCTCCATAATATTTTTCCTCGTCACATTGCCTTCATGGATGATTTTAAGGATGGAAAATTATTTTTAAATGTAGAAACCTTGGCGAATCTTACTAATCCTTCATATCCCAACTATAAAATGTTGGGTGATATTTTTGTAAAAATATTATAATTTCTAAGGATTTTATATAGTTTGTATAAAATTTTAGCGATTTTAAAGGTAAAATAATTTTATTCTATAGAATTTGGGCGAATTATTTTGAGAATAATGAATATTGTTTTTGGAAAAACCATGGAAAATTAGCACATGAGAGAAATTTAGCCCCTAAAATCATCCCTTCCTCTTTATCTCTTTCTCCTGGTCACTTCTTGGACTTCTTGTTCCTCTACTGACCTTTTTCTGTTGGCACCCAGTGATTTTACCACTTTTCTAACTTCTTGTCCAACTAGAACGTGGTTCTTTTTTTTTTCTCCATAATTGTTTCCTCTTAGTTAGATTTCTTCTCTTATAAATGATTTATGCTACTGTCCCTTTTCCATCCAGTCATGCAACACTTTCCTAAAAACATTGGAATTTTCGCAAAAAAGGACACTTCTAAAAAATGGAGGGCCCAAAAGGCCCCGACCACAACCATTGACTTGTCCCAATTCAACCTTCCTATTTATCCCTATGACCTTCTACAAATGAAGGGACCAACTCTAGTACAATTTTTAGGGCCTACTGGTGGAAGCTATCATAGTGCTCCAAGTGATTCTTCCATTTTCATACTAAAATCGAGGCTCCCACAACAAACTCTTTTGTTACTATGAAATTTGTATCCTTAGGATGGGTAGTCGATAGTTTATTCCATTCAATGTCAACAAATTTATCAATTTGTTGCATCTAGATATACTTAGCTTGCATCATAGGGTAGAAGTATCTGAGCTCTTTCTTGGCTTCTTGAGTAGACTCATCGAGATAATCCATTATTTCGTCCACAACTTGGATCTCAACAAACTTTGTTTTCTACTCAGTCGGGTCAGTGATGGCTTGAGCGTTTGCGTTCATCTGGTTGAGTTATGCATGCAACTCTTTGACTGTCTTACTTTGTCATTCTAGCAAGACGACCCAGTCATTGACCATGCCAAAGTATTGGAGGAATTCATCTATGCAGGAATGAAGAGAGGTATGAATGAGAGTTCCCTCCACGACTTCAGGTGTAACCTTCTGCATCATTTCCTAGGTCTACTCCTTTTCCTTCAACTTGATTTCAGCCATCTCTTGTTGAAGGTTGTTCATCCTTGAAGCCAGTTGTGACCAAGAATCAACAATAATATCAAGTCATTTTGGGGGAACAATTGGGGTGATATCGTCAGGGAGCTCAAAATAAACCTATGTGAAGGTGGGCCAAACTTGGAGGAATTTATAAGTACTAGACTCAGATTTTGTTCGCAACGCCTGCTCATGATCCATGACTAAAGTGGCTAGAATTATGTCTTGGCATAGTTTTTATGTCTACTTTGTAAGATCTTTGTTCATCTTTTCTGTAGTGATAAGTCTCTGCTCAATATTATATGTGGATTCTTTCATAAGATTCATGCGATGTGGTGTAGACCACACCTGAAGCTTGCCACTAGTGAGGGAGGGATCCAAGGAAAACTGTGAAGCTAGTGGTTGGCCACTGACAAAAAATCATTCATACATACTAGGGGTGCCAACATGTTCAAGAGTAGGAGAAGTAGTGTGAAGGTTGCAAGTGAGCCTATCCTAGAATTCTGGAGGAAGTGTCCCAATGACATCAGTTTTCTCTAGGCACGATTCCAATATTGTGAGGCACTAATGTGGATCCTACAACAGTGACACAATATGTTCCTTGACCGAACTTATTTTATGCACATAATGAGTGTCCTCCTCAATGTCCATATGAGTGTATAGAGGATCTAGACTCATTTGTTAAGACACCTCAAAGGATTTCTCAGCCCATACAAAGAGTAGGGATTCGAGCTGGGTGTCAAGTGGAACATGGATCTATGAACCATTGGGTAAGGTGGATGGAATAGGGACTGTGGTTCCTATAGTCATCACGAAAGGGGAAGTAGACATTGATTCAGTAGTGTCGAGATGGGTGTGGTGAGAGGATGATGGATTGGAGGATGGGGCATCTGTTGGGATATAAAGATGTCCTAAAATATAACCTCTATGCATCAGCCGAAGGTAGGCGTTGGCACAAGAATGTTACTTGTTGCCTACGTAGGTTCTTACCTTTTGTTTTCAATACATAATCCTCCAAAGATGCAACACCTACAAAGGGGACAACAATCATAACAAAAGGAACAACAGTTGTTCAAATGAATGAAACTACCTACAAAGGGAACAACAATTGTAACAAGGGAACAACAGTATTTACATTGGACCAAACTAATGTTGTATTAATTGCATTGTAGTACTTGACTAACTATTTAATTTGTCAATCTGAGGTTTGTAAACTTATGAAGCACACGCAAAGTATATGCAGGATTGAAGTGGAACTAATCTAATATAATGGTAAAGCTACAACTGACATTGAATCATTAAACTACTGCAAGAAGTTGAAACACATGACTTGGAATTGAATTGCTATAACACACGACTAAAATGAAATTGCGTAAATGAAATTAATCTAGGAATGGAAAATTGCGTAAAAGGATAAACAACATGTGAAGAGAAATAAGACAACACATGTGAGCTCACACTAATAGTAAAGCAATCTCAAATTACATTACAAGAATCAAATGACAAATCATGAAACAATAATGAAAGCATGAATCAAACTAAAAATCCCTTTCTCCAAAATTACAAAACCCAAGCTCTACATACTAAGACTCATTACATACTTCTACTCGAATCCTAATTGGCTACTAAATGAACACTCAATGACTACCTCCTCATGAAGATATAGCACTCTCTTTTATACATGAGAGCCTTTAAGATAAGATAACCATCTCATAATTACAGATCCACTTTTCTCTCAACCAATTTCCCATTATTACAAAATATAATCCCTTCAAATCCTCAAACATATCTTGCATATATCTTGGATAAGATATGTTATCCATTCCCAATGATCTTCTCCTTGAATTAGTCTTGAATTATCTCCTCAAATCTTTAAAAGGTGGAGGAATTATTCGAGAAGTCCTTTTGTATTAATTCTTCACATATTCCTACATATTACAAAGCTCACACATTTTTGAGATATATATGAAAACATGTCGATTTTTCAATATTTAATCACAAATTCCCTTTTAATACTAAAATGAATAAAGTGGAGAATAATAAGGTGAAACCCAAACATATTTATGAAAATGATATCATGAAAGGTTAATGGGACGATGAAATATGAAGAATGATGAAGGGAAAAGGTGGATGAAAATATGACATTTTTGAGCCCCAACATACCCCCCAACTGAACTTGTTGCATGTTCGCATGCAACTGTGTATGGATCTTCTCAAGAAATTTTGGCATCTAAATTTTGGTTTTGAGTGATGATAATGAATATTTCTAGGATGGGTTTTACATGAGTAACAACTGACATTTTACTATGGTTGGTTCTTGTGTGACAACCATGAATATAAAGAATGTTGGTTCTTGTGTTAACAACATTCATTTTGTTATTTTTTCTCTTCTTGTTTTTATATTATAATTTACCCATATACTTACTGGAAAATATAAGCTATCAATGTGCACAAGGAAACATCACTGAGTATAAGAAATCCCTTTTTCATATTTTTGAATCATGCCAATATGTATATCAATACTTATGAAGCAAAGTGCAATAGAGTATCGTTGGAAAAGAAATGTTGGTAAATGGTAAATGAGACAAAAAATGGAATAATGGTAGTGGAAAAATGGAGTGATGATAGCGAATAAAGTCCCCTACCCCCCAACTGAATTGGTTGCATGTCTACATGCAACATGGCATGAGTCATAGAAGTGAAAAGGAAAGGGATCTCAGTGAGGGAATTTTCCAATTTATTCATTGCTAGCAGTTGAGGAATTGCATGATTAAAGTTTAGAAAATAACATACCTCCACTTACCCAAAATGTTGATGAACTATGCAATAGGAATATGGCTGATGTGACTGCTGGAGCATGGAAGATGTCACTGTTGTAGAATCATGAAAATGTAACTGTGAATGTTGTAGCTGCAACTGTTGTAACTGCTAGATCAGAGAATGTGAAGTGGAGGAATCTAAACTGTTTCTGAATGAATCATGGAAAAGAGGAAGTATGAAAGTGGAATTGTGGTACTCTCATATAGCTAAAGTCATGTTGATGTAACCACTGATGGAGTCATGAAAAGTGTATAGTATTCACCCACTGCTAAACCCGATGGTACAATTCTAGTCATGAGAATGAATGTGTCGATGTCGAGCATGAACAAAAGTCATTGGATTATTGACCATTGATGAATGTCGTTAACCAATGCGAGGAAAACTCACCATTGATGTCAATCAGTGCTAAGGTACTCGAGTACATATTTTGAAGTGCGAATAGATTTGTTGATGTCGAGTCACTTTCAATATCTAACGATCAAGGGAAGGTGATGTATTCCCATGAATTTCAGCAACAGGACTTGTCATTAAGGCATGCAAGCCTCTAGGTACTCAAAATGGACTCTAGTCTATATCCCAAATAAGATGTTGAGGTCTATGGGGAAAGACTTGTTGAAAGGTGGGCCTTAAGGAATCCCACATCAGTTAATGTGAGTTAGATAAAAAAATATTGGTAGGACTATAGGAAATATCTCAGTAGCAATAGTGTTTATGGAAAGGCAATGTAGTCATGGAAAGGGAGCTGGATAGTTTTATTGACAAGGAAAAATGAACTGAAAAAAAGATAAAGAGATGTATGCGACTTAGAAAGATAGGGGTGTGAGAATCCATGAAGGATAATTCAATGGAAGATGGGATTCAACACAGGGATGACTAGTCTGCTTTGAAGGAGAAATGGGAAGAAATAATTCATGATGAAAAATGATTTTATGAATGGTCGTTGTGTAACAGCAAACACCATGATGTGTAGAATGAGAATCAACTCCTTCAAGTAGTCAAAAAAGAAAGTTTTTGTGATTCCTAAAAATTACTTCTAGATGAAACGTGAGCGTGTCCAGCACCTGAAAAAACTTAGTACAAATTCCTGCATGAAAACTTGTGAGCAGTTCAAAACACATAGCATACAGAAAGAAGTACCAATGTGGCAAATGAGAGAAATAAAATGTGTTTTTGTACATGTTGTCATGGCACGCTTGTTCCAACGTTTGATAGCAGTGTAAAGTGACTCAAGAAACCAAGTTAGCGTAAAAAAACATTACTTCGATATCGTTTTCAAGAATTATGGAAATGTCCATCTGCTAAAAAAATATATTTTTATGAATTTTTTTTTTATGCTTGACCTAAAGTTTTTGGTTTATGATTTTTTTGTTATATATAACACAAAACAAACTAAAAATAAATAAATTATTGTAATTTTTTTATATATATATAATAAAACTAACTAATAATAGAAAATTAATTTTTTTGTTATATATATATATATATATATATATATATATATATAGAGAGAGAGAGAGAGAGAGATAGATAGATAGATAGATAGATAGATAGATAGATAGATATATAGATAGATAGATAGATAGATAGATAGATAGATATAGATATATATATATATAGATTATATAATAAACCAAAACAAATGAATGGTTGTCACGGAAATCATCCTTTTTTTTCTTCACAGAAAACTTTCATCTTTCTATACCTGTACCACTAGGCCACCATGAATTCCCTAGGCCGATAGGAAAAATTTGCAGCGCCCACACTGTATCAATATCTACATTTGAAAGAGACTAAAGAGGCAAGATCCAATTTCTTCCAATCACTTGATCACGTATCAGACCAACACTTCATCTTATTATGCGATCGAGTGGTGTATGAAGAAAAGAAATAGGTTTATCGGGTCATCTTCTCTCTTCCCCAACATGAGGTCACAAATGCGCTACAGAATAAAGGGTGGATCTGTTGTTGCTCCTCAAAAATCATCATTTGAATAGAGATTTCATAGGCATAGTGATTAGTGAGGATTAATGCCACTGCTTGTTTCAGAACCATAGTCATTATTGCTCACCACTCAATTCTCATATAGGATTGACATCAATTATGTGTTTCTGGTACATGATAAGCAACAGCTAAGTGATAGTCTTAAGCGTTTGAGACATAAACCAATCAAATGACTAGTTTGGCATGCTGTAACATAACTTTAATCCTTGGGGGAATCAACCGTGGCTACCAGAAAACATGTTTCATTCTTTGTATGTTAGTTAACCTGGGGAATGTGGCAGCTAGTGCATGGTCACGTGTATGGACGTGCCCTTGTGTATCACGATCATTCCTCATACAAATAATCTTCCCACATCCTAAACTCCACATCACTCTACTCATCCAAAAAATCAGATACCTACACAGTGACTTGCACTAAATCCACCATTGAGTCCTTGGATTTCAGATTTAGAGCTGGAGTTATGTTCTGGTTTTGAATTCTCAGAGCATGGATTCCAAGGAAATTAAATGGCCACTTCCACATGTTGTAGCCCTGCACAGCGCACTTTCACCTGAAGAGTGATAACGTGGCCTTATCGATCTGTTCATTCTCTCACTCGATGAAGTAGAGCGATTAAATTGGCAAGATGTGAGATAATATCGCCAATATAATAAATGAAAATCATCATTGATTGTCAACCATTATTACAGAACAAAACTGCCAGATAATTTTATGCCAATCAAAGTTAGAATCACAACTATAATTATCCTGTCTTCAAAATCCAGATGTACTGGCTTGGAACTATGGACATGGGCCACTTGAATAAATTCTAATAATCAAATATATACCCATGCCTTATATCCAATGTCAAGAAAGAAAACTTGAAAAAGGTAGAAACCTTTCCAATATAGTCACTATGGGACAGGTAAAATTATAGTTTTATCTCCTTCAAATAATCATGTCTAATTAAATATGGAAGAAATGGATTGGCAAGAAGATGTTGCAAATCAAATTAATAAAATCAAACGATAAATTGGATTTAGTCTTGCAACCTCCGATAGAAAAATCTCTTTATTCAGTTGAACGTGCAAGTGGATCCCATATCGTAGAAATTGCATTAAATGATATCCATTCATTGTTGGAGATCATGATGACTATAAAATAAGTAATCGCCTCCATCTCTCTCTATTTTTGTTAACAGATAGTTGACTGGATTTTTAGAAATGAATCTCCCACAAAAGCAAGTCTTTTGCCTCGTAGTAGCTCCCGCATATCCGTTGCATTTAATCTTGGTATGTTACAGTCATGTGGCTTCCAACTCCACCTCTCGTATACATTATTAGGCCTTCTGTTGAGGAAACAATTGAATGACTCATCTATGTTGAGTTGTTGGGCTGTAAATATGTCCTAAAATATAACCTCTATACATCAGCCAAAGGTAGGTGTTGGCACAAGCATTTTACTTGTTGCCTACATAGGTTCTTACATTTTGTTTTCAATACCTCATCCTCCAGAGATAAAACACCTGAAAAGGGGACAACAATCATAACAAAAGGAGCAACACTACCTGCAAAGGGAATAACAATCGTAACAAGGGAATGGCAGTCGTTATGTTGGATCGAACTAATGTTGTATTAATTGCATTGTAGTACTTGCCCAACTATTTAATTTGTCAATCTGAGGTCCATAAAATTACGAAGCACATGCAAAGTATATGCAGGATTGAAGTGGAACTAATCTAATCTAATGGTAAATCTACAACTGAAATTGAATCATTAACCTACTACAAGAAGCTTAAACACAGGACTTGGAATTGAATTGCTACAACACACGACTGAAATGAAATTTCGTAAGTGAAATTAATCTAGGAATGGAAAATTGCGTCAAAGGATAAACAACATGTGAAGAGAAACAAGACGGCACATGTGAGCTCACACTAACAGTAAAGCAATATCAAATTATATTACAAGAATCAAATGACAAATCGTGAAATAATAATGAAAGCATGAATCAAACTAAGAATCCCTTTCTCCAAAATTACAAAACCCAAACTCTACATACTAAGATTCATTACAGACTTCTACTCAAATCCTAATTGACTACTAAATGACTACTCGATGACTACTCCATCATGAAGAGAGAGAACTCTCTTTTATACATGAGAGCCTTGAATATAAGATAACCATCTCATAATTACAGATCCACTTTTCTCTCAACCAATTTCCCATTATTACAAAATACAATCCCTTCAAATCCTCACACATATCGCTCATATATCTTGTATAAGATATGTTATCCATTCCCCGTGATCTTCTCCTTGAAATAGACTTGAATTATCTCCTCAAATCTTGAAATGGTGGAGGAAGTATTTGAGAAGTCCTTTTGTATTAATTCTTCACATATTCCTACACATTACAAAGCTCACACATTTTTTAGATATATATGAAAACATGTCGATTTTCTAATATTTAATCACAAATTCCCTTTTAATGCTAAAATGAATAAAGTGGAGAATAATAAGGTGAAACCCAAATATATTTATGAAAATGATATCATGAAAGGTTAATGGGGCAATGAAATGTGAAGAATGATGAAGCGAAAGGTGGATGAAAATTTGACATTTCTGAGCCCTAACAACATCCACGATTGAAATAGGCAATTGATGGGTGAGATTCTCAATGACAGAAGTAGGTTGGGCCTTGACTGGTGGATCGTTGATAATAGTGATGATGGGAAAGGAAGAGGTAATGGGGGTGGTGGTGCAAGTTGGTGGTAGAAGGGAATAAATGGAAGTAGCATTTGTGACAATTGTCAATTTTCCCAAGTGGATTCAATCCTTGGTATGATTTGATACCATTTTGATTTTACCACTCTACTCAACACCTAACAGTTAGCTCAAATAAAATCACTTTATCTACAAAAAGAATAGCTAAGTAATCAACTAAAAATTTAGCGGAAGCATAACCAAGGAAACTAAATCAAGCACATAAAAACACTAAGAATTTTGGGTACACCCGTGGAAAAACCCTGGAGGGAAAACCAATCCAATGATTCTTTTATTAAGGTGAAATCAGGGCTCGCGTAATAGGGATAATGGCCCACTAAGAGAAGTATACACTACAAACAAACCTGGAAACACATGTGTTGTTATACAACCTGTATTCACACATTTCCCAATGCATCCATGACTTTCCCCTCTATGGCCCATGGATGTATGTGTATTTCCCTTCTCTGACCCACAAATATCCATGTTTTTCTCCTCTAAGACCTGTGGATGTGTACGGAAAACTCCATACAACTCTTCTCTTCCATGTGGATTGTTTCCTCTAAAACTCACATGTGGTTTCTTCTACTCTCTCTCCCCCTTGACTTGTATGACCTCTAGATGGAAGTCGTTCTCCACCTATCAAGATCTTGAATAATGATCTTTTGTGATCCAACCCTCTCATCAATACTTGGATGAACTCTCTTCACCCAACCAAAGAGATCTCCTCACTCTAGTGTAAGCAAAAGTCCTTCTTTGATCCTACACTCCTCACACTAGAAAAATTCCTTCATTGCTCCTACACTCCTCACACTAGCAAAAGTACTTTTTTTCTCCTACACTCCTCAAACTAGAAAAACTCCTTCTCTGTTATCTCTAATCTTGGAATCTAACCAAAGATCTCGATATTGGCATCTCACCAAAGATCCTCAACCTTGACATCTCACCAAAGGTATCTTTCTCTTGGCATCTCACCAAGAGACTCTTGATCTTGGAATATCACCAAAGATCCTCACCTTAGTCTCTCACAAAGGTCCCTTTCTCTTGGCATCTCACCAAGATTTCGATGACTATGTCAACTCCCTTGACATAAGTGACTTCCTCCTTCTCCTAGCCTTGCTTTTATAATCATGAGTTACACTCTATTTCTAATATTAAAAGTGATTTACGACTGAGATTACTTCTCACACCCACTTAAGATTTAGATTGCATGTTTCATGTTAAGCATGTTCTTAAATAAATCAATTCACTAATAAATATAATTTTACTTTAATTCCTTGTAACTAAAGTAAACTCAAGACTAGAATATTTTCGACAACTTTCACATGAAAAACACATGCCTATGTGGAAGTACTTGTCCAATGCTACCAAAAAAATCAGCATTCCCTCTTAGCAAGGAAGGTAGCTCTCCCACCTGGATTTGTCTCTATCTTTGCTACCAGATCCACTACCATGCCTACTCTCCAATACACTTGATTGGATACTCCCTCTGCCATAGAAGCTATCCCTGCCATGATGGTATGACCTGTCTCTGAAGACTCACTACCTTTGAACATGCTCCTAGAAGTCTCTTGCTCCTGAGCATCCTGCATGGCCATCTCATACAATGACTCCTTATTGATAGAAATGGAATTCTACTCCTTCCCTCCTAACATGAAGAATGAATCCCCCTAATCTGCTCAACCTTCAGAACTACCCTCTCCCTGTTCTCTTCCACTGACATTGATCCATGATCCAAGATCCCCTTGGATCCCTTTACATGCTCCCATCTATGGATAATGGTTCTCTTGATGAATACAAATCATCAAATAACCAAGCCCTACAAACCTCAATATCATTCCTTCGATATTTTTGGTTGACTTCTATCTCACTTGCTACCCCTTTTCTCCTTTCCTTGATCCCTTCCCTACACACTTGAATGAAAGTCCTTCTCCATCCACTCAATGAGATCTTACTCACTCATTCTGTGTGTATTTTTTCCACTGATAAATAGCCAACACCTACAATCGAGCACCTTTAATATTGTTGTATGATCTTATACCTACAACTCCTTTGTTGCCTAAATATTTCCTTGCCACCAGATCTGTCTTCTTCTCATGGCCCTATTGTAGTTTCTCCTGCAACTTTTATTCTCCTTTGGACTAATTAGATATCGAGATGAAATTACTTCTTCAACCATTTCTAAGATGTCCTTGAGAAAAATTTCTTCTTTGCTCTATCTGTGAGTCACTGACTCCAATAAATTTGTCATCATCTGATCTCTAGATGAACTTCCTTATTTACCCATTTCAGATCCCTTTGAGTCACTATCCTTCGTGGTTGAAGCACATGAGAAAAAAATTGTCTTTGCTCCAAAGTGTATGACTTAGGCACATGAGAAAAAGTACTTATCTTCTCCTATGTTCTCCCATGTGGATCAGATCTCTAGATGGAAATCCTTCTCCACCTACATGAGATCTCATTGCTAACTTCCTGGCCTCCTGCCACTACTCATCAAGCCACCCTTCTAAAACTCCCTCGGTACTTCCCTATATGGCCTTTCTACAACTTGTCCTTCTTTGAACTATTGATATCCGTGACTTTTCCTTCTGTGAACCATAGATTTCCATGACTGTAAATACTATGAATCATAGATGCCTTTGTATACCTACAAAAACATCGGTTCTGCCCCGTATAGTTGTTTCCCTAAAAATCGGTCCTTCGATTTCCCCTGTTGGTTTATATATCATCTAAGATCTCCTACAAATTTGACTGATCTACTACAAAATAAAGTGGATATATGCTTAGTCCTTCAACCACCCACCTCGACGATCCTGATCCCATTGATTTTCTACTGCAACCTTAGATCTGAGCTTGATCTCTCCTCTGGTCACTCTGATCTCATAGATATGTCGATACCATGTGCACTTGGTTTCCTCCTAGAGTAACCTTTCTCTGATACCATGTCGATTTTCCCAAGTGGATTCAACCCTTGGTATGATCTAATACCATGTTTATTTTACCACTCTACTCAACACCCAACAATTACCTCAAATAAAATCACATTATCTACTAAAATAAGATTTGAGTAATCAACTAAACAAGCAGTGGAAGCATAACCAAGGAAACCAAATCAAGCACATAAGAACACCAAGAATTTTGGGTTGACCCTTGGAAAAACCCTAAAGGTAAAAACAGTCCAACGATGCTTTTATTAAGGTAGACCTTAATAAAATAGAAATTGTAGACCTTAATAAAAGCATCATTGGATTTATTTTATGGGATAATGAATAATGAGCCATTGAGAGAACTAGAAACTGAAGACAAACCTAGAAACACATGTTTTGTTTTACGACCTGTACTGGAACATTTCCCAATACATATGAAACTTTCCCTTATCTGGCTCACCGATGTCCATGTCTTTCCCTTCTCTGACCAGCAAATATATACGCCTATCTACTTTGAGACCCACATATGTGTATCTAAATCCCTTACGCCAACCTTCGTATGACTCTGCTCTTCCCTATGGCTTTTTTCCTCTAGAAGCCACCTGTGGCTACTTATGCTCTCTCTCCTTCTTGACCTATATGACCTCTATATGGAATTCCTTCTCCACCTATCAAGATCTTGAATCATGATTCTTTGTGATCCAACCCTCTCATCAATACTTTGATGAACTCTCTTCACCCAACCAATGAGATCTCCTCACTCTAGTGTAAGAAAAAGTACTTCTTTTCTCCTACACTCCTCACTCTAGAAAAATCCCTTCTTTGTTATCTCGAATCTTGGCATCTCACCAAAGATACCGATCTTGGAATATCACAAAATATCCTCACCTTAGTATCTCACCAAGGTCCCTTGCTCTTAGCATCTGAGCAAGAGTCTCCCAACTGTGTCGACTCCCTCAACACAAGTGACTTCCTCCTTCTCCTAGCCTTGCTTTTATAATCATGATTTACAATCTATTTCTAATCTTTAAAGTGATCTATGGTTGAGATTACTTCTCACACCCACTTAATATTTAGATTAAATGTTGCATGCTAAGCATGTCCTTAAATAACTCAATTCACTAATAAATACAATTTTACTTTAATTAATTACTTCTAACTAAAGTAAACTAAAGACTAGAATATTTTCGACAAATTCCACATGCAAAACACACGCCTATGTGGAAGTACCTATCTGATGCTACCAAAAACAATGGTGTCAGTGGTGGAGATGGACAGAGAATTGAAGCGTAGTTTCTTACCAGGAAAAGAAGTAGCAAAGACTTCGTGGAACTTCTTACCATAAATAGTGGAATCATCTAGAATTGATGGGAATGGGAGTGAAACTAACTTGGATAGTGTCTCATCTTCCCCTTCTTCCTCTTCGTCATCTGACACTAGCGGTGTCTACTCTCGCTTCGATGCATTCATGCTTGGACCTGCACCCTGTTGTGTATCTGAACCGACCGTTGTGATATCGCAGGCATCACAAATGAGACGCTTGATCACTTTTGTTCTTTGGTGACCCTAGGCCATGAAGTGACCTCCTTTTCCATAATTTCCTCATCCTGATAAAAAGACAAAGGAGGGGTGTGAAAAATTGACGAAGCCGCACCTAAAGGCCTCACAAAAGTAGATTCTTGGTTCATGTTGAACCAAATTTTGTGGGCGTGTCAGTTAAGCAGTACCTGTGGAATATGTGGTCATTGTGAAGCTAAAATGAGGTTGTTCTTCCACTGCACAAAGGCATCTTCATGGTATTTTGAGTGAGTCGTAGCAGTGCAACTATGACAGGGGTCGAAGAGCTTAGTGATACAACTGTCGAGAGCATGGGAAAGGATTCATCCCTGAGGTGGTTTCCACTTCCACATATCCAACATGATAAAAAAGTATCCATATATGAAGTTTGTGGCCCATTCATGCACATCGACGTAGGCTTGTAGCATAGTTTTTAGCAGGTACTTACACAAATTCAATGGTGCTCCATTTTTTCTAAACTCAACCACTAATATGGCACCGAGTGTGCACTTGCAACACAAGTAGTTCTTTATGACCTTTCCTGCAATTACATAGAAGGAACATCGAACCTTCTCATCGTTCATTTGGTCAATGAGTGTTCCATGACCTCGTTTCCTGGTGCCATGTTTGTCATAGAGGATAATTTCTCTCTTCTTGTGGCCATGCTTCCCAAAACCATGGAATCCTTGCATCGCATTCTGCCCTTCCATTGATAAACTAGTCAACTTGTGAATGTCTTCCACATGGATCAGCTAGACCTTTTCCAACCATAAGGCACCATTTTACACCTGGATAATGAGAAACATTTTTCACAAAGAAACTTCTCTAGTAGTGTCAAATACTAATAGGTTGCACAAATTCATCAAAATAGTTTCCCAGAGACGTATGAAGAATGGTTTCCACTCCCACTTCCCTAGATTCTTTTGATACTTACTGTCATATAAAAAAACTTGGTCACCCTATGCAAACATCTTGGTCTTAATGTGCCTATCATGTCAATATTTATGTCGGGCCTTCCCCAACATTTGATGAAAACTGGCCAAAAATCAGGCTTCGTCCAATGCCAACAAGTTTACGACCCATTCCACAACTAATTCATCATATTTCATGTGAGTGATGTGTGCAATATATAATCTTGGAGTAATGATCTCAATAGGGACAACTGATTCTCAACCATAAACCAGTTGGAATGGAATACATTTATGTAGTACATGAGTAAAACATGATAATGTTGAGAAGTTAGGAAAAGATGAAGTTATAGGAAACATGAAGGAGGTGACATGATGAGCAGTCATTAAGAGATAAAACATGGAGGTAATTCAATATTAACGTTGGATATGACCATCGAAGGCAATGAAATCTAAGAGGGGATTTGGGAAATAAATAGCATAAGTGGGAACATGGTAGTGGGATATCAAGTTAAACGGGAAATTAATGAATGCACCAAGAATTAGATGAAAAGGCACTGACAGTTAGTGGACTTAAATGACATAGATTGGTAATGATGGGATGGAGACCAAAAAGGTACTAACAACATTTAACGAACAAAGTGACAATGACAGGGAATATATTTCAAATTGGGAAATTACTAAATACAAAAGGATTTGACTCAAACCTCCCCGACCACAAAGGTGATATCTGAGCTAGACAAACTAACAACGACAAATAGAATCTAGGAAAAGTGACAGGTGGACACGTCACCATTTTATTGAAGGAAAAGGGAAACACTAAAACAATTGAAAATCCTACCTACAGTATTCACCTAAGGTGAGAGGATTGTTGAGAAACTTTTCTTATTGAGTAGAAATGTAGGGCTTCAAGGATGCACCATTCACCCATCCTAGATAGAGAATGCCATGGAGTTGCATGAGTCTGACAACTTCGGACTCACAAATTTTTGCAACTATAAAAGGTCCAAGACAATACATTTGTAACTTCCCCGGATGATTTTGATACTTTTTTTCATATAACAAAACTTGATCACCCTGCACAAACATCTTGGTATTAATGTTCCTATCATGCCAAGATTTGTGTCAATCCTTCTCCACTGTTTGATGAAAATTGGCCAAAAATCAGGATTCATCCAATGCCAACAACTCTGCAACCCATTTCACAACTGATCCATCATATCTCATGTGAGTGGCGTGCACAATATATAATCTTGGAGTAATGAAATCAGTGGGGACAATTGATTCTCAACCATAAACCAGTTGGAATGGAGTATACTTATGCAATTTCTTTGTAGTAGTCCTGTAAGCCCATAATACTACAGGGACTCTTTCAATCCAGTCATCTCTATTTGTGAAATATAACTTGGTTAATCCTCTCTTTAGAATCTTGTTAAAGGCTTCAACAATACCATTGGCTTGTGGATGATATGGGATGCTTCTGTGATGTTGAATTAGGAACACATGAGTGAGAGTGGATACAGTCTCACTAATGAAATGTGCACCGTGATCACTGGTCAATCTTCGAGGGCATCCAAATCAAGTGATGATGTTCTCAAATATAAACTTGGCTATAGTATTTGTAGAGAAATATCGGACTAGTTTTGCTTCAGCCAAGTGGTGAGATATTCGGTATCAGTGATGATATACCTTTCCTTCGAGTGCTTGGTTGGTGGATTGATCATTCTTATGAAGTCAACTTTCCATTTCTCAAATGCTTGAAGAGCCTGAACAAGATGTAAGGGAAACTCATCTATGTATGACTGTTTACCAACCCATTGCAAAAATTCATAGGCCAACGTAGTAATTCCTATAATATCTTATGGGTAGTCCCTTTCCCTCCAACACACCCTCTCGCAACTTGGCAATGGCATTCCCACAAGATCGTTGGTCACTCATGATCAAGTACACATCATCAAAGGATGTTTTCCAATCCCAATTTATACAATTGTTGTGTAATCAACTGATAATCGAAAGTAGAGACCACTATATACCTCTTCTAAGTTGTATAATACCCTTCAGGCATATTACCGATAGTGAGAAATAATTCCATATCCAAAATTTAATTAGATATAGCCTCAATATTATAAAGATATGCATATGGGAGGTGGTCATATACAACTCTGCCACTCTCACCTAATTATTATAATCAAGATAGATGATCGGGGCCAACATTTAATTTTCCTAGCTTGACAATGAATTCGAAGGAAAAATCATGAAACAACAACAACCATCTACAAATTATGCCTTCTAACACATGCTTGTTAACCAGATATTTCAGAGCAGAATGATCAATAAAAAATTTAAAATGGCCTCCTAACAAATAAACTATAAACTTTTTCAAATCATAAACCATTGCCAAACCTTCCCTTTTAATGGTAGTGTAGTTGTGCTTAGCCTAAGAAAGCTTCTTGCTAGAAAATTAGATGGGATGATCCAGGTTTCCTTCACCACATTGCACAAGGATTGCACCCAAAGAAATACCAAAAGCAACAATTTGTACATGAAATTCCACATTCCAATTCAGATATATAAGAATACAGGCAATACTCAAATTTTCTTTGATGGTATCAAAGGCTTGGTCACACTTTGGCTTCCAACTAAAGTTTTCATATTTCTTCAACAATTTCTCTAATGGGGCAGTTATGCTTGCATAATTTTTGATAAATCAGTGATAATATCCATTGCGGTCCAACGTTGACCAATACACTTCTTCAGGTTGAAGGAAATTTCTAGTTGTTTGCAAGGATCGATCATCAACTTTAGTAAATCTATGTGCTCCTTCAATAGGCTGTACACAATCCAAACATCCATATATAGTTCAAGAAACTTATGAAAAAAATTATAGAATGCACCAATAACTATTCGAGACAAAACAACTATGGTGTTCTTCAGTCCAAAGGGCATAACATTGTAAGCAAAAGAACCCCATTATGTAGTGAAGTTGATCTTTCTCTTATCTTCTTCTGCAATTCTAACCTGATGATAGCCTAATAATCCATCTGTAAAAGAATAGTCTTCATTTCTCGCCACTTGATCAAGGACTTCATCACTAAAGGGAGTAGGAAAAGGGTCGTGTACACAAGTTGAGTTCAAACTCCTATAATTTGCATAGACTCTTATATCATCAATACCGTTCTTGTGATGTATTACAATAGGACTAATCCACTCGGCCTCATCCACAGGGAAAATTAACCCAACTGCTAACATTCTATCAATCTCTTTCTTAACATTCTCCTTGACTCGTGGATTTAGATGATATGGTGTGTGCTTGATATCCTTAACATCTAGTTTTAATTCAATCCACATTTCTCCTAAATCTCCCTTAATCCCCTTCAGTTCTAAAAAAAATCTTAGGAAAGAGGTCCTTGTACTCCTGCAACAGAGCTTGTATCTCTCTCATATTTTTTTCATCCCAATAGTCACCTATAGATTCGATCTTAGGATGCTCCTCACTCCCTATGTTTACTTTCCACAACTTCATAGGTTTAGTATATGAACTACTGGCATCATTGGAGATAGTTTCTTTAACTATTCTTGTTCATTTATATTCCTTAAATGTTAAATGTCTAAGTTACTCTTTAACTATTCTTGTTCTTTTAGATTCCTTAAATGTTAAATGTCTAAGTTAATCTAGGTCTTCATAATCCTCTATATCTTTATCAACTCTACTACAGGCCACATATGTTCTTGTGGGGGATGGATAAAAACTATAGTGAAGCAGATTTGCATGCAAAGAACATATTGTGGGTAGATATTTAGGTTTATATTTATCATTAAATAACATTTTCTTGATTTGTTGTAGTACTGCAGTGCTTTCAGGAGACTTACCAGAAAAAGAGAAATCTTGGCAGAACTGACCTTTAAGCATCTTCCAACAAGCAATGTGTCTTCTAGTTTCCATATGCACATATCAAGTTTTCAGAATGTTTCCAAAAGAATGGAAAAATTGGTGTACCCAAAATTGAGAAGGCAGTTGCGCAAATTTCCATACCCAATGCAATATCCAATATGCTCCCTTGGATCAGATGACCTATCGTGTGGTTCTAGAGTTACAATTTGACTCTTTAGCTTATGATCCTTACTAGACTAGTTGACCTATGATAGAAGAATGAAACAATATTGAATGGCGATCTTGACATCATCCCAAGAAGACAAATTCTCTTTATGAGTGGTCCACCATCTGGTTGGGGAAGACTTCAGTTCTATGTAAAGTGCTAAAACTCTCTAGTGTCTAACAACCTTTTTCTCTATGTCAACAAGGAAGCTACGTAGATGCGAGGTTCCATATTAGGTTGGGTAATTACCTATCTCAACTCCAATCCATCTTACTAACTTGACAGTTGCACAATGCCTAGAGAAATTTTCATACCTTCCTTGCTACAAATTTTCCAAAGAAACTTCATATTGTTCGTCCATGGACTAAATGCTTCACCAACTTATGGATCCATCTGTAGTGGTGTTATGAGGGAAAATCTCTCTATGGCCAAGGGTAAACCACAACAGACAGGTATGACTGCATAAATTAACTCAATTCCAACATATGTTATATGAACTAATGGGAAAGATAAGAAAGAGGCCTACCTTGATCCAATCATTTGATGATGTTCCACCATTGAGCACTTTGACCCAAATCTTTATACCTGCATGAAGTTCTCAACACACAAAGAAAGTACACAGTGATAATATAAAAGGAGTTAGCACATCAAATAGCATAATCCATTAATAAACATTACAAACATGCCCATGGATAATAATCATATATTTGCAAGATACCAATAGAACGGGAAAAGAGTATTTCTATTAATAATTGATCAGCAAAAGTGACAACATTACAGACTTTCGTGTCGGCATGGTTCGAAACCAAGAAACAAAGTTCCTTCGAACTGGGCATCCACCACTTCAATCCTCCACCAAAGGCAAGCTCATAAGAGAGAGTCAATGAGGTTCTCTCAACAATAAGGAAAGATCTTGGGGGTTGAGCACTTTGTTCAAACTTGAGGGACAAAGGGATGTAGACTCAATATGAATTAATTTCTCCAGAGTAACTTTGCTCTCAAAGTTGAATGCTTTCTCTCTCTTTTCCATAGCTCAAAATTGTACTTTTATAGCCTTTAGAATGCAACTGAAGGGTCGATTCAAAACGTTTCCAGTATTTGGAAGGCCAAGAATCAGAGATATTTTGTCGTGACATGGAAACCCGACCTCATTTTTATATTTTCTGGCACAAATCCTAATGTACGTGGGCTGTAGTGGAGCAACAAGCATATACACATCTTAAATAACTGATAGGGAGCATATATGTGGAAAAATTTATATTTTTGGCTCTGGATTCATCAAAAAAGGGATGACAAGTCTGCATAGGGAAATGGAAAAAGGCCCTCTGTGCAAGATAGCAATGGTGAGGAAAATCTTGCTATAACAGATGCCCCCTAATGTGTGATATCAGAAGAGTATCTGCGATGGCCAAAATAAATTATAAATAACCCAGAAGTGGAGCGGTAGAGAACCAACTAGACGAACTCAACTTCTTATTACATTATGTACTGACTTTGCATACATGGTTGCCAAGAATACAATGTAGATCCATGTGGAAAATATACCAAACAAGTGTTCATGGCCATGAATAGGAAAATACAAATGCAGTTGCATGCCAAAGTTGTCATAGTCACAAACAAGGCCCAGTGAAACCAGTCTCAAAATTAATCTGAAGATATCTGTGTACCATGAAGTACAATATGATCTCCCCTGATCACTAAAGTTGAACAGGTGTTGGTCCAATGAAAGAGAAGCAATATCTTAGGAAAGTGGTGGCCACATAGTGATGGCTTCAAGTCTTCTACACAATCCCCCAAGGTGAAAGTCTACATTACGTGAAAAAGGAGTTGAGGTCGAACATGATGAGACATCGTTTGATTACCGGTCATTGAGGTATATCATTAACAAACATGAGACAACCTACCAATAATGAAAGTAGGTATCAAGGCACCGAGTACATTTCTACAAGTGCGAATAAAGGAGTTGGTGTCAAACACTTGATAAATCCATTGATCATGATACATTAATGTATTCCCATCTGTCAATGGTGAGAGGTCCTGCCACTAATGACTATAAGCCTCAAGGCACTCACAAAAATCTAGATCCCATATCCAAAATAAATGAGTTGAAGTCAATGGAAAGAGACCCACTGAAAGGAGAGCATTAAGGAATCTCTCATCGGTCAGCATGAGGAACAAAGTAGGAGCTTCATGATTTGGTGGAGATCAGACAAAGAACATGCTCACAAACCAACGACCTTGTGCATCTTTCATGTGTACCAAGTGCAAGCGGTATACGAAAAAGACCCTCTGAATAGCAGCCAATTATGAAAACTTCTAACAAAGGAGAGGAAACCACCAATAAGGCTAATGGAAACCAAGACACTGCACAAATTCCAAAGTGTGAATAGATGTATTGCCATCGAGCACAAGGGAAACCACCTAGTCAACGACCAATGATGAAGTGTTGATTTTTGGGTTCAAGGTGACCTACCAATGACTAAAGTAGGGCCAGGGTGCATAATAAGACCATAGTATCATGTGATTCTGAGACAAACTGAGGGTATGGACGACATGCAAAGTCAATATTTTTTAGGAGTGGCCGACACAGGTTGATAGACTTCCTTTGAACAATAGCATGAGACATGGTGGACTTTGACAGCATAGACTCAATGATGTGACGATTATATGCAGGAGGCATCAATAATGCTCTCTATAGGGACCGGAAGAGTAACCAATCGGTAGAGAAAACTCTTTAACTAGATCATCTTCCTAAGGCCATGCTAAACCCAAAATTATGATGATGCAAGGACTCAATAACTTTGTGCTCTATTCAAAGGCGACATGACTGCTGCCAATTACAATATAGTACTCCCTTCCCACCCATATTTTTTGTTTTTTCATAAAAAATGAATGCTATGATACAGAGGAGGGAACGAGTGTCACAAGTAAGCAAAACTAGTTCCAACAGTGGAATGTAACTATGCTCAATGCAGGGGAATGCATGCGGGAGATGTACACTCGGGGTGATGTTCCCTCCAGGGTATAGGGTGTCAAATTGCGAAGTATATAAACAAGGCTCTACTTGGTTGAGGATGCAAAAACTTCTCAGGCAACATTTTATAACGCAAAGCGAGAACCAGCTAAAGGCTCAGTACTGCAAGTGAGGGCATGAGATGAAAAAGGGGTAAACTTGTGCCAAACAGATGTCTTTTCAAATCCAATTTATGAGTGTGAAAAAGACAAGTTCACTCAAGAATCTTTTATATTTTTGATAACGAGTCGGAAAAGAGCTTAACTAAGACTCATGACCTTTCAAATCCAATTTTAACGAGTGTGAAAGGGACAAGTCACTTGGCAATATTTTCAGTTTTTTAGACGAGTCGGAAAATATCTTAATTAAGACTTATTTTTCTGTATTAATCAACATGTAAAGGGGGAATCCAAGGCTCCCGTCTCGATCTTCTACAAAAATTCAGTATCTTACAGATAGCTGACAAAAAATTGGGAAAACCCAAGGCTCTCCAAGTCAAGGAGGAGAAAGTGATAACGGAGGATACAGTCTCTATGATGGTTCGGATAATTTCTCTTAATGTAAAAGACATAGGTGGGGGAATGGGATGACCCATTAGATTGTTCCAATCGAACTGAACTTCGTCAGGACTTGGAGGAGAATGTTTTGGGAAATAATAAATCTCTCTCATTCAAAAGGAGGAGGATTTGAAATGTTGATGACATGACTGAAAGGTGCATTATTCTCTTCAAGGAGAGTAGGGTTGACTAGATATTGCACTGGTGCGGCCACTTCTTCAATTATAGGTTGAAGAGGATGCATAGTAACGGGGGCAAGAGATGCCTCCCCCTTGACAAAGGGGGTGGGGTCGGGAGAAGATTGCGCCAATGGAACCATCAAGACAATCAAAGGAGAAGTGGTGTAAGGAGAAACCATGTGTTATTGGATAAATCCATAAGTGCGGACACAAACCGATCTCCCTAGATCCACCTGGATCTAGAACAAAGAAAGACAGAATGATACTCTTTCCCTAGATTTTAACTATTGAATATACTAAAAGATACGATCAAAGAACATACCTTAT
>JASDQU010309885.1:40845-51551 GCA_032191745.1 Picea mariana | reverse complement strand
CTTTTCCATTGATGTCAAAGGGGGAGAGAAATTGGAATCATGATGATAGGGGGAGCATGAGTGTTGCCATCAATGACAAAGGGGGAGATTGTTGGAAGATTGGTTGTTGTCATTGATGTCAACCCTAGTCATGGGTTGTTGTCTACACTTGGTCCTTTCCTGGCCTTCTATTTATAGAAGAAGATGACGTTCAACCACCATCAACTACCACAATAACTGCTTCCTTGGAATTGGGAAGGGCCTCGGTCAACTCTGTACTCGGACGATGTGGCGACTTTTCCTTGGATGTTGCTTTGTTGGACTGTTGCGAGGGGACCCCTATGGAGGACGTGGATGAGGGTGAGATGAGATGTGCTGAGGTGGAAGCACTAGGTTGCGAATAAATGGAGGCTGTGACACCAGATGATGAGGCGATGTACCGCGAGAAGGTGACAATGAGGCCATAATGCGACAAGTTGGGGACTAAGGACACAACATAGGTGGAAGTGGCATGGAGTATGGAGATACAGGTGTTAGAGGATAAGAGGGTCTAAGGGGAGAAGGAACATGACAACGTGGAGAGTGGAGGATGAGTATGTGGTAGTGAAAGGTAGAAGAGGAGAGAGAGATGTGACAGGGGAAGACACATGGCAGAAGGTGGTAAGCAAAGGTAGTAGAAGATGTGGAAAAAGGGGGCCCACTTTAAACCGTCAATTCTAGACCCCCCCCACCCTTATTAAATGCATAATAGCAGGGGGGTCCAGATTCCATTCTTAGCCATAGATCCAGGTGCCCGAATTGTAGCCACTCAAACTTGCTTACTCAATTACGGACCCCCCCTTCCGCCTTAAAGGTAGAATGGCGAGGGGGCTCCAGAATCCAATCTCAACTATAGATCTGGGCGCGCAGATCCTGGCTGCACATATTTTTCCGTTGCTTAACGGATGTGCATTTGCACCTGAAACTTAGAATAAGTGGGTTTTCAACCCACTGCTTTTCATTTACCACTCCAAGGCCCAAACCATCGAGGAGAACACCCCTATACAAGAAATTCCGCTAACACCTTGTATGACGTTGAACACCCTGGATAGGTTTAGGCCCCTTATGAAGTTCCGCGTAGATATGAATTTTATTTATATTACTGCACACACAGATGAAAGTAAAGAAGAGATTCAATCCTACTACAATCTCACAGAGGAGGACCTAGAAGAAATCACTAAGGAATGGGCCGTAGAGTTCCTTATACTAGTCAACCAGTCAACATTGTCTGATCCCAACCTAATTGGAAGTTTGGTGGTTACTCGCAAAGAGTATGATGCACCCAATAGTAGCAGGAGGAAAACAAAGGAAGTTGTACAAAAAATACACAACATATCAGAAGAGACTGCATCAGATTCACCTAGTGGAGGAGGAGACAACGAAGTGGAAAAAGAAGAGCAAGAAGGGGAAAAGACAGGACAAAGCAAGGTGAAGTAACACCACCTAGGAACCCCCTTGAAGAGGCAGAGACATCCAAGAAAATAAAGGTTTCCCCCAAAAACCTACATCGTGGAAGAATACCAAAGCAAGTAAGCCAAAGCTACAGACTGTACTCATGGTTGATGAATTCGACTTCATTATCGCAACTGTATCAGATGCCTCGGAAGATATTTTGCAGAGAACTGAAGACAAACAAGAAACCATGTATGGAAGGATTGAGGAAGAGCTGAGAGGAGTACAACGAGCCCTTCACTCCATCCACGCAGTGTACACTATGCCCCTGCCACCAGAAGAACCAGATTTGGGAGATGAGCCTGCCCAAATCCGCAGAATAGATGACGTGACAGAATCTCACCTTCGTTGCATGCAGGAAGTAAAAGAACAAGCCATAGTGGCCCTGAAGCAAGCACAAGAGAAAATAATAGAGCAATGTCGAGTTGCGCAACAAGAGAAGGATGACCTCCAAATCAAGTTCGAAGATGATAAAGCACAGATTCAACAGGAGAAACAACAACTGCTCATGGAGCAGGTTGGAGTTAAAGAAGCAGTCCATAGAGCACTTCGCTCTATGACAGGATTGGAGTAGATGGAAGAAGACCCAGTAGTAAATCAAGTCATGAAGCTTGTTGAAGCCATTCAAAAACTTCAACAGAGGGTCACAGAACTAGAGCTACAAATAGTGCCAAGCACTTTATAGGAAGTGTGAGACCAGAGAGAAGCAACTACCCGGAGCATAGTTGAATGGATCAAAGCATTAGGTTTGGAATGTAAACAACTAAGCAGTCACAGTGCATAGACTTATGAGCACCTTACCTAGGACCCTGAACTGAAGACACTGGAGTCACAACTCCAAGAAGAAAAGAAGCAAGCAACAACAGTACAAGCACAGTTAAAGCCCTTGTCAGTAGTTGAGTAGATGAAAATATCCCAAGAACAGTGCATGACTAAGCAATAGGTCCATGCCATACAAATAAAAGTCATGAAAGTGACTCAGAAGCTCCATCCAGTCTAGGATGCAACTTGCCTACTTTTTGAGGAGATTTAAGGCCGAGGAGCAGAGATAGAACAAGTAGTCACTTTGGTAGAACAACACTTAGAGGGACCTATGAACGAGGTAGTTATTCAGGAGTTCGCCGAGCAGGAGGTCTTGGCGCAACAACATGTTGAAGGAGTTTGAGCCAAGATCGAGGCTTTTGAGGCATATTTACCTAGACTAGAGTGACTTGGGACGAGTCACAGGTGAGTGTTGGGGGTCTATTGGCCCTTGACCAAGTTTTAGATATCCTTGGTCAGGTTTGACCTCTTTTGGGACTTCGGCAGGCTCGTCGAAGGTGGAGTGAAAGTCAAAGCAAACATCGCGGGATTTCTACCCTTTTTAGGGAAGTTTTTGGGATTAGGGTTTATGTAACGGGTATGGGATGTCGGTCCATGGGTTTACCCATGTTTGGGCCCATTTTGTAATGTATAAATAGATACCTAGGCAATGTAGGAAAAGGAAAAAGGGTGCTAAGTGCGAATGGTTGTGGATTCTTTGTGCATGCTATGTGTTAAGGACTTGCAGAGCTAAGTGCAAGTGATTGTAAGAAGCTAGTGTATAGATAGTAGGAAGGATTTGTGCTTAAACCTAGATCGAGGAAAGAGGATTTGGCGAGGAGCGCACAGATCTCTTGTCCTTTGCAGAGTAGGGTTTTGATGCTTTTTGATTGTGGAAGATTGAGAGAAGATAATAAAAAAGAGAAGAGTTAGTGGACGTAGCCCCACACTGTGGTGAACCACGTATATCCTATGTTATAGTTGCTTTGTGCATTATGGTTATTGTCTTTTGTATATAATTTAAGCTTAAGTGCAATAATGAATGTTTAGATGAATCTAGTATGATAGATTAGTGCTTAAATGATGTGAATAAATGCTAGATCTAATCTTTCTCCATGTGCTAAGTGCTTAGATGTGTTAGAACTGGTAGAATACTGTGTTGTTTTGTAATTAGGGTTTGGATTTGCGATGTGAATAAGGGTTAATTATTGATGAATGTTAAATGCTAAGTTCTTTTTTAAGTGGTATAATCACAGATCTGTGTCCCAGCTAGGTTGCAGACATTTGAGTCCTGCAACCACCCCTGCCTCTACCTCAGGCGAGACTTCATCTACTTCCCAGGTGTTTTCGAAAGGGCTAGTAGTTAGGGTTTTGTTGGTGCACTGTTGAAGCATTGAACCCTAGGTCTTCCCCTGTGCCAACAACTAGCAAGTATTAAATTGACCCGATGAGTGAGTCGCTAACCTAGGTAAGTAGTAAATTAACCAAAAAGTATTAAATTGACCAAGGAGAGTGGAATTGAGTTAGGGAGAAGAATTTCATCCTGGAGGAGAGAGAAATTCACCCAACAACCAAAATTAAACCAAATTAGCAACTCTCTTAACTATTTCAATGTCTCTTTCACTACAACCCTCGATCTCATTCACCCAATTAGATAAGCAATTTGAAACTTCTAGCTGTTGGTGTTCTTCACTTGCACATGGAGAATGAAATTATAAAATAAATCCATAGAGCTACAACAAAGGTTGAATTCTCACACCCATAAAATAACTAGGCAAAGATTTAATATGAATAAGAGTAGTGTTGTAATCTAGGGGAAGGTATATATATGTTACCAATAGTCCTTCACATAGATAAATATACAAATTGCACTATACAAGCACACACATAGACAAAATATATTCTCAATATGCATCTTTTACAAACCCAAATATATGCTCAAGATCTACTGCTATCCCTTCCTCATAAATGATATGGCCCAAATAATGTATTTGCTTCTGGTAGAATGAACACTTACTCAACTTGGCACACAACTCGTGCTCCCTCAATACCTATAACACCATTCCCAAGTGTTTCTCATGCTCTTGTTTAGATTTAGAATATATCATAATGTCATCCAAAAATACTATACAAATCTTATCCAAGTAATTCTTGAATACACCATTCACGAGACACATGAAGACAACTCATGCATTTTATAATCCAAATGGAACCACTATGAACTCATAATGGCCATACCTTGTTCTAAAAGCAGTCTTGCTGATGTCTTCTTCTTTAATTCTTACCTGATGATAACCTGACCCAAGATCAATCTTGGAGAATATTATTGCATCTTTTAATTGATCAAAGGATACTTGTTCTTCACCGTTACTTTGTTCAACTGTATGAAGTCAATATAAAGCCTCAAAGTTCCATATTTTTTCTTCACAAACAATACTAGGGCACYCCAAGGTGACACACTTGGGCATATATTCCCTTTCTTTAGAATCTCTTCAAGCTGCATTTGCATTTCCTTCAGTTCAGGTGTACTCATCCTATAAGGAGTCTTAGATACTAGAGTTTCTCCAAGTATCATATTGATGCCAAAGTAAATATCTTTCTTAGGTGGAAATCCTGGTATTTCCTTGAATACATCTTCAAACTCTTTTAGGACTGCACAATATTCAATGTATGGTACCTTATCCTTAGGTGTCTCTTCCATCTACATGACAAATATTTGGCACCCTTTCCTGTAACGTTTCTTTAGCTGTAGGGATGATATTTCTCTAACAATTACTGCTTCGAGAATCCCTTGTACTGTCCTTAAGTTTCCTTCCTCATCCAAGCAAGTAAATGATTTGTTATAACAGTCTAAAGACAACATGATGTGGGTCCAACTAATCCATACCAATTAGGTAGTCATAGGAACCTAAAGGTATGATGTTCAGATCTGTGCTGGTGTTTAGTCCATTAATTTTTATTGGACATGCTTTGAACATGTCACTAATATTTCTTTTAGCTCCTGTATCTAGTTGCACCATCCAAGGTTTTCCAAGCTTTCTTCTTGGCAAAAGAAACCTTTCCACCATCTTAGGATCTAGATAACTATGGCTATCTCCTGAATCAATTAAAATAGCAATGAGATGATTATTAATATTACCTTCCACTTCAATCATATACGAATGAAATTCATCTTGATTGTTGTCTAAGGCTGCATAGATCTTAGGTACACTTCTGCCCATGTCCTCTACCATTTCAGCTTGCTACGTGCTATGAACAATCTTCACTCTTTCACTTCTGTGAGGAAAGTCTATATACATATGATCTCCTTTACAACCCTAAAAATTGAATAGGTGGTTCCTTGGCCTTTCCCCCAATGAATCTATCCTTCTGTATTCTTTATAAGTTGGATGTTCCTGAGAATTATTTCTGAAGAATGGTGGCTTAGCTCCCTTCTTCCTTGCTTCAACTTGCTTTTATTCTTGTCTTCCCAATATTTCTGGTAAGTTTCCTTCCCTTTTTGTTGATCACAAATACACTTAGCCTTTCTTATAGTTTTGTCCAATGTTTTGGGATCATCATATTTATTATGTCGCTGATAAATGGTGGAAACCCACTCAAATATCTCTGAATCTTAACTTGCTCATCCTTGATGAAGGAAACATATTTCAATAGTTCTAAAAACCAAACTTCATATTCATCTATAGTCATACTCCCAAGCTTAAGTTCAAAGAATTCCTTCATTTTCTTGTCATAGTACCTCTTAGTCAAGTATTTCCTTTGGAAGTACCTTTTGAATTCTCTCTAAGTCACCTTCTTCTCATCAATGTGTTGGACTTTCACATATTGGTCCCACCACATTGATGCTTTTCCCTTGAGCTGATAAATAAAAGTTCCACCTTCTATCTTTGAAGAGTAGTTATGCAACTAAAAATACTTTCTCATGTTTAGGAGAAATTTTTTTGCATCCTCATCCTTTTTGTGTTCACCATCAAAAGTAGGAGGATTGATTTTATTCATTTCCCCCATAGTTCATCCACACCATTCTTCTTAGGTTTCTTGATAGGACTTGAACTACTGTGCGCTCTCCTAGTGGAATTCCTTGGAAAGCGATGGTTCTGTCTGCTGGCACTTCTTCTGCGCCCTGTTCTTTTCCTCTTATCACGATACTTATAGCTTCTTTATATACTTGAGTCAGTATGCTTATTCATCTTCTTCTCTATTCTTTCAAAGATATGCATCAAATTAATGTTGAAGTCTTCCCGTAGCTCCGTTGGCACAGGGGCAGACCCACGATTCAATGCTTCAACAACGCACCAACAAAACCCTAACTATCATCCCTTTCAGAAACACCTGCGAAGTAGATGAAGTCTCACCTAAGGTAGAGGCATGGGGGTTGCATGAATCAGGTTGGGACACAAATCTATGATTACAATACTTAACAGAGCACTTAAACAACAATATACATTAGTTTCTTGAATCTCATTCACATCGCAGGTTAAACCCTTATTACAGATCAACACAGTAACCATAAATATCAAGTACTTCGATTCACTTATCACATAACATTAGCTTGGATTTAGCATTCATTTATATTTAATACCATTAAGCACTAAGAAATGACATCAGATGCATTCATCATAGATTATAAAAACAAAACTAAGGAGATAAACACATAAACAACATCGCACAAAGCACATCAAGACATAGGATATACGTGGTTCACCCTAGTGTGGGGATACATACATGAACTTCTTCTTCTTCTTTATTAGTCTTCAATCTTATTACATTCATCTGCTCCTATGCACAAAGACATAGAGCCAAACTCTGCCGAGGACAGGAGATCTGTGCGATGCGCACCAGATCCTCCTTCCCAAAATCAGGTCAAGGCATAGAGTCAACTCCTTACTAGCATAGAGCCTTAATAACATGTCATGCACATGACCAATCAACCAAATCTCTTACATTGCTTTCCCTAAGCTTCTACTTAGCACATAGCTACTTACACCTCTTACTTCTACATTACATTCCTTCTTGTTTATACTTTTACAAAAAGGCCTAAACATGGGTAAACCCATGGGCCGACATCCCTTAACCCATTACATAAACCCTAAAACCCTTTTCTTGGTCCACAATCCCACAAAACAAGTGATATCCCATGATCTCAGCTCCGCCCAGGTGCTCCATATTCGACTAGCCTATCGAAGTCCCAAAAGTGGTCAAACATGACCAATGTTTCCTCAAAACTTGGTCAAGGGCCATTAGGTCCCCAACACTCACATGCGATTCATCCCTAGTCACTTAGATTTGGGAAACGCTCCTTCAAAGGCCTCGAGCTTAGCTTGAGCTACCTCGACTTGTTGCTTCTCCAGAGCCTCCTTCTTGACAAAATTCTGAATCACTTGCTCTGTAACATGCCTTTCTAGGAACTGTTCCATTGTCGCAACCACTTGGTCTAGCTGTGAGACTTGTGCTTCAATTTCTTTAAAAATCATGTAGGCTTTGTCCTGCACCGGCTATAATGTCTATGTAATATCCATGAATTTACTCTAGATGGAAGTAATCTACTGCTGGACTACGCGTTGCTCCTGTGATCTCTTCTTTTTCTCAACTGTAGTGAGTGACTTCATCTGCACTTGCACAATGGATGCCTGTTGCTGCGCCTCTTGGAGCTGTGCTTCCAGTTTTCTCATCTCCAGATCTTCTGCAAGGCATTCATAGGCTTGCGCACTACAATTACTTAATTTATTACATTCTGATGCAAGTTCCTTGGTCCTTCCAACTGCGCTCCTAGCGACTTCCTCCCTCTGATCGCCCAGTTCTTGAGGAGTTCTCAACACTGCTTGGAGTTCTAACTCTATTAATATCGATTGAAGCTACTGAATGGCCTCAACGAGCTTCCCCACTTGAATATTGGTTGAATCTTCTTCCTCCTATGCCAAGCCCAAAATAGAGAGAAGTGATTTAATCACTGCCTCTTTGATCATAGTCTTCTCTACGATTGGTTGGTATTTTTCTTTCTGTACCTTTGCATTGTCCTCCTCGAACATCGCCTGAATTTCATCTTTCTCCTTCTATGCAACTCGAAGTTGGTCTAAGACCTCCTCCTTTTCTTTCTTCAAGGCTTTTGTAGCTTTCTCCTTTTCTTCCTAGGCTCGCTGAAGTCAAGCCTTTGTTGCATCTGCTAATCTTCATAATTGGGTGGGCTCATCCCCCAATTTTACAATTTTCAATGAAGAAGGCACAGTAGGTACTTCGTGGCTCGAATGGGTGGCTTGCTGTATATCCTTCAGCTCCTTCTCTATTATTTCATACAACGTCTCCTGATTTTATCCATAGAGATGAAAGATATCCTCTGAAGCATCCTCCACAACTACGATGATTAGATCGACATCATCCTCTGTGAGCCTAGACTTCATCTTGGGCTTACTGGCGGATGTCTTCTTTCTTGATGAGGGTTTCTACAAAGAAACCTTTCGCTTCTTCATTGTTTCGGCCTTGGTAGGGGGGTCCTTTGGCTGTGTAAATTTGCCTTTGTATTTCTTTTATCCTTATTCCCCTCCTTCTTATTGGTTCACTCCATTTCCTCCTCCTCTTGCAGGTGAGTCAGGCTTACATTCCTCTAAGGTGCTTTCCTCGTCATCAGTTTCTATGTTCTTCACTTTCTCCTTTTTCTTCTTTTTCTTCGCACTAGTCTGTCCATCATGTTCGACCTGAATGACCAAGGGACTTCCAATGATGTCGAGGTCAGAGAGTTATACATCCTCAATTGGTACAAGGAATTCTACTGGCCATTCTTTGGTGATCGCCTCCATATCTTCGTCGGTCATCTTATAATAGGACTGCAATTCCTCCTTTCCCTCATCCCTGTGCACAATGATATAGATAAAGTGTCGATCTGCGTGGAACTTTGCTAGCGGTCTATACTAGTGAAATGTATTTGGTGTCAAGCGTGGAAATGCTTCAATAACATGCTTTAGCTACTGGTAGTAAGCATGGAAGACAACGTTCGACTACCACAAGGTGGTGAAGCTCGCGACCAACAACTCCAATGGATCAACTTCTGTAAATGTCACTCCTTCCAGCATCTGCCAAGTAACAAATTCTATCAATACCAGTAACCAACTGAAATGGAATTCATAGCCCTGAAATGGTCAGGGTGCCTCCAATGGTCATATAGCTTCACCATGGTGAAGTCCCATTCTGTGTGGTTCTGCTATTTCGACGAGGTTCAACTTCTGCAGATCTGCCTCCTGTGAAGTCTTTTCTAGAGCCTCCTGTAGTTTTTCTAGCTTGTCTTTCTTCTTACTGAGTTTCCTTGCCTTCTTTATTGTGATCCGAGTCTATGGTTTTCTCTTTCCATTCTTATTCTTATCTTTTCGTAGCATAGTGACTTCATGCTGTTGATGTTCCTTCAAAGGGTTCAAAGGTAATACCTTTTTGTGTACTAGGTCCTAGGTGGACATGCTTTCTTCTTGTATGGATAGGTCTTTCAAGCCTTCTTGCATTCTTTCAAATTTGACAACTAATTCTCTTGCCCTCTATTGCTTCGACTTATCCTCTTGTTCTTCTATTGGTCGCTCTATTTTTCTACTTGTGAGGTCCCTTAATTCTTTCTTTTTCTATTCTCTGGCTTCCTCCTCTACTTTCATTTTGATCTGACCCTTCTCAATCCAAGTCTTTCCTAACAAAAGTGGAAAAGGGGCGTTGTTCTCAATAAACTTAATGAATTCAAAATCTTCTTTAGTCGATGTTTCATGCGCAATCATATGTATGTTAGTAACTCTTCCACATAGGGTTATCATCTTTCCTTTAAACAAGCCTATCCTTCCCAATGAAGGTGTCATAGAAGGCTTTCCCAAAATTTCCCAAGTGCTTTCTGGCATAATGTTCACATGTGTTTATTCATCCAATACACAAGTGCTTTCTGGCATAATGTTCACATGTGTTTATTCTATTCTTGTGACTATGCGCTATTTTTCTTTCAAGATTTCTGACAAACTGACATCCTTGTGGTCATCCATTGCTTCTTTTAACTGTACTAACTGTTATCACTGAAATTTCATCCGCACAGGGCGATAAGAACTCAACATCATCAGCACAGAAAAACAGTCATTCATGGCACAAGGATTAGTTCCATAGCACAGCAAAAGAGCCAAAACTATACAAAATTGGCTAAAAAATTAAAAAGCGCATTGCACCCACTGAAAACTAGCGCATGCGCGCAATATCGTCGTATATCGGGCGCATAAGCGCGGCTGTGGGGTGCAAAACCCGAGCGCCTGCCAAATGATGCATTTATGAAGCTGGTCGGCCTCCCAACCACTATTGGATCGGCTCCCAAGTCGATTTGACATCAAATCCGAGCTCAATCTGCGTGGGGAGGCTGGTCAAAGACCTAATGGTGCCCTAAAGAGCCCCTTTTCACATTCAAAGGGGGGTGCATAATAGCTCAA
>JASDQU010309885.1:13211-25873 GCA_032191745.1 Picea mariana | reverse complement strand
TTTTCAATATTGTTTATGTTTTAAGTTGAGGATTGTGTTTATACCTCACTTAAGAATCAATGTCAATACCTATTTTTACATGAGATGAAAATAAAGACAAAATCAATCCTATGCAATGGTTGAGGTTGATAAAAGAATATGATAGGAATCCTTTAATAGTAAAAAAATATTTTTTTGGGTGAAGCTCAGGAGTGGTGGATGAATATTTATTTTGATAATATATGGAACATCACATGGGAATAGTTTGAAGGACTCTTCTCAAATAAATGGATTAGGGATAAAAAAATGGAGGAGATGCATAAAAATCAAGTGGAATTAAAGGAATAAAAATAAAATGTCTCCAAATTGTAAAAGGAAAATAAAGAGCTAAGAAAATATGTTAGAAATAAAAACGATGAGTTCGCCAAGATGTAATCCCTTATTGAATCACTCATTGAGGAGGTTAATAACTTAAAGAAATAAAAGAGTGGCAAATCAAAGTGGGAAAAAGATGATTCAAGGGAAGCATTGAAAAATAAATATGAAGAGATATGTAGATTATGAAACCATAATAAAAAACTATTGAATGATGTTAAGAGACTGAAAGAATAAAAGAAGAATTATAAAAATCAAGAAGAAACAAGGATCTTGAATGAAGAATATACCAAAATACTTGAAGAGGAAATTTGCAAGAAGGTTGAGGAATCCCTAAATACCGACGAGGTCAAATTATAAATGAAATATAAAATTGAAGAAGGATGTTAGAAGTTGATAAATGAGGTGACATTGCAGCTTCAAAAGGAGAAATAGGACAAGATTCAAGAAGGTCACCAAAAGATACTTGAAGAAGTTGAACTTCATCTAGAGGATGTACATGCCAAATATGTCAGTATTATATCCAAGGATAGAGTAATCAAAGACCAAGAAAAGAGGATAGATGATGCCATTGTATCTGAAAATAAGATAGATGAGCCATGTGTGTAGAGTGAAGAAAAACTGTCAAATGTGAAACCATATCGACACCCTCATCATCAAGAAAGATTTCAAGGAAGACAAGAAGGTGGATACAAAATTTATCAAGGAAGAAGATGTAGTAATTTTCAATATCCATGGTAAAAGGAATCACAAAACCATTATTCAACAAGATATTATCATAGACCAACATCTACTACAAATTAGAGAAGCTTCAACAACAATACATGGAATCAAGGGAAATAAAATTATGCAACTACTAGCCACCAAGGATTATGACCAAAAATAATTGATTTTGGATGGATGTATCATAATCAATGCAAATAAGAAAGAAAGAACATAAGAAAATCATATTAATTGGTTTCATCACATGTGAAACCTCTAATTGCAAAGCTTTGAGGACATATATTTTTGAAGGTGGGTACTATGTTATGACCCTGTTATTGCTATTGGTTGTTATATTATTTGGAGTGAAATTCTAGTCGAGATGGATCAGATGACATTTGAAGCTTGAGGTGGCTCGATCAGGTAAATTTGAAGTCGAAGACATAGAAAAAAAGTTGAAGGTCGAGGTGGCTTGATCGGGTAAAGTCGAATTCGAAGACATCGACAACAAGTCGAAGGTAAAGGTGGTTCAACTGGGTAAAGTAAAAGTAGAAGACATAAAAAACAAGTCGAAGAGGTCAACCGAAAAGAGGTTGACATGCGGGCATGTGGAAACTAACTGAATACTGAATGAAGGCCGACTGGTAGTCGGCTGTAAGAAAATCCTAAGATTCGTAGGATTTGTAGGCAATGATCTAAGTGGATCTGTAACCATTTTTGGGCACCTTTTCTTTAAGGTTTTTCCTACTGTAAATATTGTAAAGAAGGAATGTTGTAATGTTGTAAAATCTAATAGCTAATAGCTAATCTCTAATGAATAATGACTAATGACTAATCAATAATTGTAGAGGTTGTTGGTCATGCAAATGTAAGCGAGAATTGGATATAGGGTTGTTCTTGCGTAAAGAAAGAAGGTACGATGTCGATTATGTATTAGGTGTAGAACAAGGTTAGGCATGTAAAATTTTATTCTAAATGAATAAGACAACAAGAGAGAAAAACGCTTAAGGAATGTTGGTTTTCCCATTTGGGTTTCCATTGTAAAATATCTGTGTAATGTGTGTTTTCTTTGTCATTTAATTTCTTTTTTAAGTATTTCTTCCTCTCTTCTGCTAGGTTTAGTGTGGAAGTGTTCCTCTTTTCCTAACATGTGGTATCAGAGATTGGTTTAACAACCTTGTATCTGAGTTAAACCTTAGGTTCAGTAAGAGTCGTAAGTCATAAATCTTTAAATATTGTGTTAAAGAATGGTGATCAGCTCGAGAATAGAGATCGAAAAAATTCAATGGCCAAAATTTTGAGCTTTGAAAGATTAAAATTGGATATCTCCTTGTAGATTGATAATAATGGGTAGCTGTCTATCCAAGTAACATTACGAAAAGTATGTCGATGAAAGAATGGGAGAAACTTGAGAGAAGGGCAAGGAGTACAATTCGAATTTGTCTTGCAGATTCAATATTGTTGAATGTCTCAGGTGAAGATTCGACCAAGAAATTGTGGGACAAGTTAGGAAACTTGTACCAGTCGAAATCCCTGGTAAATAAGTTGTTTCTCAGAAATAAACTGTATCTTTTGAGGATAAGCGAGGGAAGTTCGGTGACACAGAATTTAAATGTATTTAATACCATTATAAACCAATTATCATATGTGGATATTAAAATCATTGAGGAGGAGAAATGTGTTAGCCTATTATGTTTTTTTTTCAGATTCCTGGGATAGCTTAGTCATGGCTATATGGAGAAATTAAACCACATTAGCACTAGAAGACATTGTTGCATCTCTATTGTCAGAAGAAATGAGAAGGAATAACATGGAAGGATTGACCAAATATGCATTAGTGGTGAGAGGTCAACCGATTGACAAAGATAAAGGAAAATTATCCGATAGAAAGTCTAAGTCAAAGGGTAGATCTAAATCCCCTATTCTGTCGATGGGAAGATGTTGTAAATGCGATAAAGCTAGGCATTACAAAAGGGACTACAAGTTAAAGGAAATGGAAGTCAATAAAGGATCCGACAAGAATCAGTTGACCGAGAGAAAGATAAGTCCATATAAGAGAGGCGATGTGTACCTGGCGTTGAGCAGTACACATTCAAATCAAGATGTTTGGTTGATTGAATCAAGAGCATCCTATCATATGTCACCACATAGAGAATGGTTCTGTAAATATGAAAAATATGAAGGAGGAGATATGTTCTTAGGGGGAAACTCGAAAACCAAAATCGTCAAATGAGGAATATTTTGATTGAAATTGTAGGATGGGAGGAGTAGAACCCTTCCATGTGTGCTACACATTCCGGGTTTGGAAAGAAAACTGATATATGTTAGCAAGATGAGTGATGCAGGGGTGCACACTCTATTTCAAAAGGATTCATGCAAGATGGTTAGAGGTGCGATTGTCTTGATGAAAGGAGTTTGGATTGGAACCCTATACAAGTTATTAGGGAATGTCGACTTGACTGGATGCAATGACATCGATGCTCCTGAAATTGACTCGACTTTGAATCAAATCGACTCTGGATATTGACTTGACAAGTCATTATAAATTCGACCCGACCGTGCTATGGAACAAGAGGATGGGACATATTAGAGAAAAAGGACTTCGAGCTATGCATAAAAAAGGTATGGTAGAATATTTTCCTGAATGTAATTTAGAAGTTGAATTTTGTGAACATTTCGTATATGGAAAACAAAGTCAGGTGAGGTTCCCATCTATAGCGACAAGGGCAAAGGGGATTATAGAGTTGGTTCATAGTGATATGTTTGGACATGTTTCAGTGATTTCACTTGGAATATCCATGTATTATGTCTCCTTCATATATGATTTTTCCAGGAAGACACAGATATATTTATTGAGGAATAAATCATAGGTTTTCGAGAAATTCAAAGAGTTTAAATCTCTTGTAGAACTTTAGATAGATAAGAATATTAAGGTGTTGAGAAATGAAAATGATGGTGAATTATTTGGAAAAGTATTTGGTCATTTCCGCAAGCAATGTGTCATAGAACGCAAAAATAACACACCATATACCCCCCAAAAAATGGAGTCATTGAAGAATGATCAGAACACTGATGGACAAAGCAAGGAGCATGCTCAATGGTGTTGGGGTCACACAAGAAATCTAGGTGGAGGCAGTCGACACTACAAAAATATCTATTGAATATGTCTCCTTCATTGACGCTAGTAGAAATGACTCCACATGAGGTATGGTATGGTAAGAATCCTTTGGTGTCACATCTCAAAGTATTTGGATGTGATGCATTTGTGCATGTTTCCAAGGAAAAGAGGAGCAAGATGGATAATAAGGAAGTCAAGTATATTTTCATTGGATACAAAGAATGAATGAAATGATATAATATCTGGGATCCTATATCAAGGAAATTGGTGTACAGTCAAGATGTGGTCTTCAATGAATTTGGAAGGAAGTACGAGGTTGAAGAAATTGTTCAAATGAAGAATAATCCATATAATGTACTATTTGAACCGAGGAACAAAGAAGTTGATTCAGATGAGTCGACTGAATCAGAAGAAGAGGTAGAACAACTGACCTCGGTTGTAAGGAGGTCAGAATGAGTAAGAAAACTAGTCGAAAGGTATAGTCCTCCTGATTTCCATTCCCCATTTGGGTTAATTTCCACCGATGATGAGCCCAAGTCGGTTGGGGAGGTAGTCGACTCAATAGAGGGAAAAATATGGAAGGATGCCATGGTTGAAGAGATGGAATCCTTGCACAAGAATGAGACATGTGACTTATTCGAATTACCTAGTAGAAGAAATTTTGTCGGTAGCAAATGGGAATTCAAGAAGAAGATGAACGTAGCAGGTCAAGTAGAGAAATCGAAATCTCAACTAGTAGAAAAAGGATATTCCCATGTCGAAGGAGTCGACTTCGATGAAATTTTTTCCCCTGTTGCAAAATTAAACTCCATTAGAGTACTAATGTCTCTGGATGCAAGATTTGATTTAGAAATAGAACAAATATATGTAAAGACAATGTTCCTACATGGGGACCTAGAAGAAGAAATATACATGAAACATCATGAAGGATTTGTAGTAAAGGGAAAGAAAGATTTGGTGTGAAAAATGAAAATATACCTTTATGGTCTAAATAAATCACCAAGGATGTGGTACCAAAGTTTCGACAAATAAATCCTTAGTTTTGGGTTTGTGAGAAACAAAGATGATCATTGCATATATTCCAAATAAGAAGGTGAAGGATTTGTAGTAAAGGGAAATACATATTTGGTGTGAAAAATGAAAATATACCTTTATGGTCTAAATAAATCACCAAGGACGTGGTACCAAAATTTTGACAATAAATCCTTAGTTTTGGGTTTGTGAGAGACAAAGATGATCACTGCATATATTCCAAAGAAGAAGGAGGGTGTTTCATATATGTATCATTGTTTGTCGATGACATGTTGCTGATTGGAAACACCATGAATGCAATAAAGGAGGTGAAGAAGCAACTATTCTCCAAGTTCGACATGAAATATCTCGTTGCAGTGAACTTCATTMTAGKAATGGAGATCAAGAGAGATCRGGAAATTAGAAATATCTGGTTGAACCAGAAGAAGTATATTGAAACAATTTTGAAACATTTCAACATGCAGGATTGCGAACCTATGGAGGTGCCAATTCCTGTGGGAGCAAGGCTAATTGTTGAACAGTGTCCAAGGACACAAGAAGAACTAGATGACATGGAAAATGTCCCCTATGCAAGTGTTTTTGGTAGTCTAATGTATGCACTCGACCATACATTGCCCATGTAGTGGGAGTGTTGAGTAGATACATGTTGACCCTTGAGAAGAAGTACTTGATAATTTTCAAGAGAGTATTCGGGTATTTGTGTGGCACAAAATATTACGCTATATTCTACTAAGGAAAATATGAAGATGATAGTGAAGTACGTGTACATGTATTTTTCAACGCTGACTGAGTTGGAGACCTGGATCGACGAAGGTCGACAAATGGCTATGTGTTGAAGTTGTTTGGTGGAGCAATCAACTAGATGATTAAGTGACAGACAATTGTAGCCTTGTAAACAACATAAGATGAATACATGTTAGCCACTCATGGAAGTAAAGAATCAATATGTTTTTCAAAGGCTATGTTCATGAATCAAGTTTGAGAAAAAATATATGAATATAAGTTGTGACAGTCAAAGCACAATATTCCTAGCAAAGAACCCAACTGATCATTCTAAGACTAAGCACATTGATGTACAATAACATTTTGTGAGAGACATGGTGGAAAGAAACAATGTGTTGTTGGATAAAGTAGACATGTTTGAAAACATAGTGGACTCTTTGACCAGGTCTATGAGTGTTGTGAATTTCTCTTAGTGTAGAGAGGAAATGGGAATTTCTACCCTAGGTATGTGAAAGAAAGTTCAGAGTTCTCCTGGTTTCAACAAAGAAAACAACAAGTGGGAGAATGTTGAGTTGTTATGTTCTTTGTAGTGAAATTCTAGTCAAGGCGAATCGACTGGTAGTCGAAGGTTGAGGTGGTTCGACAACAATTTGAAGGTTAAGGTGGTTCGATAAAGTAAATTCAAAGTTGAAGACTTCAAAAATAAGTCAAAGGTCAAGGTGGTTTGACCGGGTAAATTCGAAGTCAAAGACATCGACAACAAGTCGAAGAGTTAAACAGACAAGAGATCGATAGGCAAGCATGTGGCAACCGATTGAAGATCGAATGAAGGTCGACTGGTAATCCGACTGTAACAAAATCCTGAGATTCATGTGATTTGTAGCCAATGATCTAAGTGGATTTGTAACTTTTTTTGGGCGTCTTTTCTTTAGGGGTTTTCCTACTGTAAATTCTATAAAGAAGGCGTGTGGTAATGTTGTAAAATATAATAGCTAATATTTAATCACTAATCACTAATTGTAGAGGTTGTTGGTCATGAATATGTAATCCAGAATTGGCTATAGGGTTGTTCTTGTGTAAAGAAAGAAGGTATGATGTCGATTGTGTCTTAGGTGTAGACCAAGGTTAGGAATGTAACCTTGTATTCTAAATGAATAAGGCAAAAAGAGAGAAGAATGCCCAATGAATGTTGGTTTTCCCATTTGGGTTTCCAGGGTAAAATATCTGTGTATTGTGTGTTTTCTTTGTCATTTACTTTCTTGTTTAAATATTTCTTCCTCTCTTCTAATAGGTTTAGTGTGGAAGTGTTCCTCATTTCCTAACAATCGCATGGATTGTAGGTTTGGAAAATCCCAACCCAATGTACAAACATGGGAAAACTATGGGAATACCTACCCATTGTCACCTTAGATATGCACTCCCCTCACTTTAGTGAAGGATAAATCCTGCACAAAGGGTGAATCCTAACGACCCTAGGGGGATTGAGACAGAGGGTGGATAGATAATGAGAGGAATCCCTTAGGTCAATGATGAAAGACGGATGTGATCTTGGAAATGAGTCTTGTATATGGAAAATGGTTTCCAAATACTTGAGTACTTGCACCAAAGTGTCAAACCTGCCCGAGACAAGACAAATGACCAAGATACAAGATTAATAATCAAGTGAACAAGGAAGAGAATATTGTTGTTCAATATTTCAGTAGTAAAAAAGAATATATATCATAAATAATAAGAGCTTGTTACTGCTAAATTAACCATCAAAATTATCAAACAATTATCATACAATGAAGCACTAAACAAGTAGATAATGCTCCAATGCTTTAGCACAAACTTTGATGGTAAAAGCAGGTTGTTAGTATTGAAGTTACTTCACACACACCTAAAATTTATTTTTCCTAAGTCTTTTCCTTGTTTAATTTCATAATTATTCATTATCCAATCTCCTATATTTTAGAGAAGAATATTCCACCTAGAGAATATTCTCTTCAGTTGACACTTCAATTTGACTAGTTGAGTTGAGTCTAGATACTGCATTGGTTTTGTCACCATGCAATATTAGGATCATCACTATGATAATGTGCATTTTCCTTCGGATAATCACTAGAATAGCGCATTACTCTTGATTCCTTGATCTACTCCTCATTACATTCTGTTTAGTCACTTAACCGAAGACTGGTTGACTAGTTAACTTAGCTAGGTGGCAGTTCACTCCCGTAACTGCCTGAGAGACTAGACTAGGTGGAAATTCACTCTTGTAACTATTGGTGTTTGTCCAGATCACTCTATACCACCACTATGGCACATTGGTTCTCCTCCAGTGTGCATTCATTGAGTTATACAGAGTATATCATGTGTAAATTATTTATTATTCATAACGGTTAATGGGAATTCTTCCATTCTTTCTCCCCTTCTTCTTTCTCAGTTTATCTCTACAAATGTGTGTAGTATTTTCTAGCTAGATATTTTCTGTGTAAGTTCAAAAAATTTATATGGTATCAGAGCCGAAAGACTACTAAGCAAAATCTACACCAAAAGTTTTTGCAGGTACAAAAGATTGAAGACAACAGAAAGATGGATTTACAAAAATAATTCATTCTTACACCTTACAACTACTTTGCATGGAAGGAGAAAATAGTCATACATCTCTGAACCAGAGGTTTGCACAGTTAAACCTTGAATACATACACATAACCGACATGAGCCATATAAAATCCAAGTACTTAAATCGAATGGATAAAGCATTCATAACAATTTGTAGTCTTATTTCTCTCAATATCCTTTTTCACATATCTTCCTGTAAGACTCCCAATGAAGCCTACACCAACTTTGAAGGGCTATTTGGAAAACATGATGAGATGAGGGGACACATGATAGAGGTGGAATTTCTCACACTGGATCCAAAAATCTTTGACAATATCCAACATTTCGTTACAAAATTCAAGGATTTACTGTCGCAACTCAAAGCTTGCGGGGTTGATGAATATAAGGAGGAGAAACAAATGGTTCTTACCATTCTCTCCAAACTTGGTCCTGAATTCTCTATGTTAGTTTCCACATTCCATTCAGTCAGATTCACCTCCGGAGCCACCTGGAAGATGCCTTCTCTTGAGGACTTTATCGAATCCCTGACACAAGAGAAAACCAAGCTCATCAACATGGGAAAAATCAAAGGCCCAAAGGCGCATGCACTTACTGTGCAAGATGGCAGCCATCAATATCATAAATCTAAAGATAAAGACAAAAGGAAAGATCATGCACATCTAAAGAAGGAAGGATACACAAAACCCTTCACCGATGCCTTCGGATCCAAAGGGGGAAAGGGAAGAAAAGGGGATAAATGCACATACTGTCACAAAGGATTCCATCCAGAATCTGCATGCATGCATGCAAAAAAAAAAGATATAATGTCTCAAATACTTCAGCAAAACAACCTTGGAGATTTCATCCCCTAGAGTGCCAAGAAGAAGAAGCCAGAAGATCAGAATCCCAAGAAAGACAATTCTAGCCATGCCTTGATTGCCATCAAATCCTCTCTTGATGCTTGGATTGTAGATTCATGAGAATCACATCACATGGCTACCTCAAAAGTAGTCTATTCTTCATTGGATGCATGCAAATGTTCTCCTATTCTGATGGGGGACAAATATTCAATCGAAGTCATCGACAAAGGAAGGATTGAACTCACCAATGGAAGCTTCGAGAATGTGCTGCATGTTCCCAAAATTTCCATCAACCTTCTCTTCATGTATCAGATGACAAATTCTATCACCGTATTCACACAAAATTCCATGGACATCTATGACATGCAAAACAAATCCAGAGTTTCTACTGGTGAGGTAAATCATAAGTCTAGATTGTATACATTTCTGAATTCATTGAACCTGTTTCTGCTTTACTGCTTACTCATGCTGATGAAAGTAGTAGGATATGGCATGAAAGGTTTGGACATTTGAATTTTAGATACATGAAAAAAATTAGCAAGCAAAGATTGGTTGATGGTCTATGAGACATCCATTTCTCCAAGGGAGTATGTGAGGGATGTGTTCTCAGAAAACAACCTCAAGAGAAATTCGACAAAGGAAAGTCTTAGAGAGATTCTGCGCCTTTAGATATGATCCACAATGACCTTATGAGTCCTTTTCTACATCCATCTATCATAGAAGGGAGGTTTGTTCTCATTTTTTTTGATGATTTCTCATATTTTACATGGATCTACTTTCTCAGGCAAAAATCCGAGGTCTTTCAACACCTCAAAGATTCCAAAGCCCTAGTTGAGACATAGTCCAGAAAGAAGATCAAAGTACTCCGAACTGATAGCAAGGGAGAGTATGTCAATAATGAGATCCATAATATTTTCCATGAGGTAGGGATTCAGTTGCAGCACACAGTTCCCTATACTCCACAACAAAATGGAGTTGCTGAGAAGAAAAACAGATCTCGAAAGGAGATGGCATCTTGCATGTTGCATGCAAAGTCATTACCAAATAGAGTATGGGCTGAAGCACTTAATTGTGCAACATACATACAAAATAGATCTCCCCATAGATCTGTCAAGGATAAGACCCCCTACGAGGCTTGGAGCGGCTTCAAACCGGAAGTGAACCACTTTCGTATTTTCTGTTCACATGCATGGGCCCAGATTCCCTCTGAAAAGAGGAAGGCACTTGATCCACAAAGAACTAAGTTTATTTTTGTTGTATACCCCGATGACGTGAAGGGATATATACTTATTGATCTTTCCTTGGATTGTCTCATCATTGAGCGAAGTGTCCAATTCAAGGAAAGTATCTTGCATGTACCTTAGTAGCCGCATACAGACACCATTTTTCCACCTATCTGAGATGATGAGCATGCACATGCCAACTCTTCTTCAGATGAGATTTATGATTCAAAGAACTCATATGATTTAGATACAAAGTTAGTACAATAATATGCAGAGTTAGAGAATCTAGATGCAGTTGCAGAGCCAGAGCAGAGGCCCAAGTGGTCACATACTACTCTTTAGGATGAAGGGGATCTTGTGGTGATCCAATCGATACTAGGAGGACTCGATCTAATTTAGAGGAGCTTCATGTTTCACTCACTTCCATTGAACCATTTCCCTCCAAGCATATTTTCTTGGTTTAGTCTTCAGATCCACAATATTATGGCGAGGCTGTTGGAAATCCCTTTTTGGAATCTGCCATGCAGGAGGAGTACAAATCCCTCCTCGAGAACCAGACTTGGGGACTGGTTCCCCTTCCTTCTGGGAGGAAACTTTTCATATGAAGATGGGTCTACAAGACCAAGAGTGCAACAGATGGACATATTAGCAGATACAAAGCCAATCTTGTTTCTAAAGGCTTTCAGCAGGTGCATGGTATTGACTATGATGAGACCTTCACTCCAGTAGCGAAGATGGATTATATATGATTGACACTTTCCATTGCGAAAACCAAGGGATGGGAAGTCCATTAGATGGATGCGAATAATGCATTTCTTCATGGTGATCTCTCTGAGGAGATCTATATGGAGAAGCCCTACGGATTTATGCATGAGTCATCTTTGGTCTGTTGACTGAAGAAGTCCCTTTATGGCCTCAAGTAGGCTCTGAGGGCATGGTATGCCAATATGGACTCCTACCTATTGTCACAGAACTTTGTATGTTGTAAATCATACCCAAATGTCTACATGCTCAGGATGACTGATTCACTTCTACTCTTAGTTATGTATGTTGATGATTTGTTGATCACCGGTTGCTTGAATTCAACGATTGCTGTAGTCAAGAGGATTCTACATGACAAGTTTTTGATGATGGACATGGGTCCACTACACTTCATCCTTGGATTTGAGATCAGTCAGGATGCATCAAGAATCAAACTGTATTAGGCCAAGTATACAGGAGATCTCCTTGAGAGATTTTACATTACAGACTGCAAGTCTGCTCCGACTCCTTTCCTATTAGGAGTCAAACTTTAGGATCGAGGGGAGACTCCACTGGTTGACAACACACTGTAAATACAACTAGTGGGGAGCTTTTTGTACCTCACACACTCCATACCATACCTTTCCTATGTAGTTGGCACAGTTTCCAGGTTCATGCAGGAGCTGCATGAGCTACATTAGAAGGCTGCAAAGCGTATCCTTCGATACGTACATGGCACCATCACCTTTGGGATTCATTATGCAATATAATTGTTACACATTATTTTCATTATCCCTATGACCGTTAATGATGTAAACCTATCTGTTGCCTTTAGAGGGGTCAGTGGCCCAAGTTCCTGAAGAGAGAAGGGAGAAGAACTTTTCCTGAGAAAAGAAGTTGCATTTTCCTGTGTAAAAACCTTATAAAAAAGAAAGTTCATAGGCTGCCTATGTATTAGGGTGCAAGAATGCCTGATTCTCGCAGGCTGCATCATAGCTAGGGTGCAAGCATTTCACAGGTTTCACTATAAGAAGGGTGCGAGAATGCTTACACGTGGGAAAAACAAGCATTTTCTCGAATATTCTAGAAGGAAAAACTTCCATGGTGAGGTGGCATCCAAATGGTTTGGATCTTACTCACTTTCATGATTTAGTGGTATCATCCTAACCTCCTCACCTTATCCTCTTCAACTTATAAAAGGAGAGGAGCTCTCATGGAGAAGGGGTTCTTGAGCTTGTTAGCTTGGGTTGGCTTGGAATTATTAGCTTGGTTAGAGTGGCTCTGAGACCATGGATCTGATAGCTACTCACAATCTATCTTGACAAAGAA
>JASDQU010309884.1:52639-83283 GCA_032191745.1 Picea mariana | reverse complement strand
CATAGTGGATAGAAGTAACACAAACAATCTCGTATCTACAGAGATGGTAGAAAAGATGCAGCTGGAGACTGTTGCACACCCAAGCCCACACAAAGTTTCATGGCTACAGAAAGGACATCAGGTAAATGTCACTAAACAGTGTTTAGTTGAATTTAAAATAGGAAGATATAAAGATGAAATATTATGTGATGCCATTCCCATGGATGTTTTTCATCTATTGATGGGTAGACCATGGCAATATGATAGAAACATGGTTCATGATGGGAGAAAGAACACATACACCCTAGAAAAAAATGGTAGGACTCACATGTTGCTGCCAATTAAGGATAAAGAGGTGAAAACAGAAATGAAAAACACTGTACTTCTCATGAGTGGGAAGGAACTTCTTAATGAGGTTAAGAAGAAGGAGGACACACAATTTATTATGGTCAGAAATCCCAAAATTGTTTTGACCGGTATGAGGATAGATGATTTACCAGAAGAAATCTAGGAGTTGCTGGGAAAGTTTGTTGATATAGTAGTGGACAAAATACCTTTTTCGTTTCCACCTATCAGGAGTATAAGCCATCATATCGATCTTATACCTAGAGCCAGTTTACCGAACAAAGAAGTATATCGATTGACGCCGCAGGAAAATGAAGAAGTTAAGAGACAGGTCCAGGACTTAATGGACAAAGGATTGATTCAAGAAAGCTTGAGTCCATGCGTTGTTCCGATAGTGCTCAGCCCAAAGAAAGATGGAGGTTGGAGAATGTGTACAGACTCAAGGGAAATCAATAAGATTACCATCAAATACAGATTTCCATTGCCAAGGATGGATGACTTGATGGATTGCTTAAGTGGAGCAAAGTTTTTTTCAAAGATTCATTTGAAAAGAGGGTATCATCAAATTCGAATGAGAGAAGGTGATGAATGGAAGACAACATTCAAGACAAATGAAGGGTTGTATGAATGGATTGTCATGCCATTTGGCTTAATGAATGCACCCAGTACTTTCATGAATTTGATGAATGAAGTCCTGAAGGATTTCATTGGGAAATTCGTCATTGTATATCTTGATGATATATTAATTTTCAGCAGGACAGAAGAAGAACACTTAAAGCATTTAGTTGCAGTAATGAGGAGATTATAGCAGGATAAATTGTTGATAATATGAATAAATCATCATTTATGAGGACATAACTCATTTATTTGGGTTTTGTTATCTCTGCAAATGAATTAAAAATGGATCGGGAAAAGATAAAGGCAATTAAGAATTGGCCATCGCCGAAGAGCGTGTTTGAAGTTCGAAGCTTCCATCGTTTGACTAGCTTCTACAGGAAATTCATCCAAAAATTTAGTGGAATCAGCACACCGATGATGGATACGGTGAAGAAAAGACATAAATATTTTCATTGGACGGAGGAAGCGGAGAAGAGTTTCAATCTGTTGAAGAAGAAGATCACTGAGCAACCAATTCTGGTTTTGCCGAATTTCAGCAAGACATTCCAGGTCAGGTGTGATGTGAGTGGATTTGCAATTGCAGCAGTCTTGAGCCAAGACGATAGATTGATTGCATATTTCAGTGAAAAACTGAATGAAGTGAAGATCAAGTACTCCACATATGACAAATAATTCTATGCAGTGATACAGGAACTGAAGAAATGGAGACATTATTTGGTTCCCAAGGAGTTTGTTTTGTACAACGATAATCATGCTTTGCAATTTGTGACTCAACAGGAGAAGTTGAACCAAAAACATGCTAAATGGGTTGAATACATGCAAAATTTTACTCTTGTGATTAAGCATATTTCTAGAACTGCTAACAAAGTTGTTGATGCTTTGAGCAGAAAATGTTTGCTTATGCAGGAATTCAGATTCAAGACTTTGGGTTTTGATAACCTTAAGAAAATGTATAGGGATGATCCATATTTCAAGGAGGCATATGAGGCATCTAAGAATCCAATTCTTAGGGACAGAAGCTAATGGACTGAATAAACGATCTAGGATGGATTATTGTTCTAGGGAAATCAACTATGTATTCCGAAATTCTCCATGAGGGAGAATTTGTTGAAGGAAAAACACAGTGGAGGATTGGTCAGACATTTCGGTCATGATAAAACATTCTCAAAGTTGAATAACTCATATTATTGGCTAGGGAAGAGGACAGATGTCAAGAAATTTGTGGACATGTGCAGAATTTGTTAGCACACGAAAGGAAAAAGGCAGAACACAGGGTTATACCAACCATTACCCATACCTGAAAGGTCATGGGATGCAGTGAGCATGGATTTTATATTGGGACTATCAAGGACACAAAGAGGATGTGATTCAATCTTTGTGGTAGTTGACAGATTTTCAAAGATGGCACATTTCATACCATGCCAGAAAACCAGCAACACAACTCATATTGCGAACCTGTTTTTCAAGGAGGTCATCAGACTTCACGGTTTGCCAAAGAGTATCATGTCTGACCGAGATACCAAGTTCATAGGACATTTCTGGAGGACCTTATGGAAGAAGTTAGGGACGAGTTTGTATTTTAGCTCAGCGTATCATCCTCAAACGGATGGACAGACAGAGGTTGTAAATAGGAGCTTGGTAGATTTGTTGAGGAGATTAGTGACTGAACACCACAGTCAATGGGATCACATTCTTCCACAGGCAGAATTCACTTACAATGATTCACTCAATAGAAGCACAGGGTAGAGTCCATTCCAAGTTGTATATGGAATGCATCCAAGGGGAATTTATGAATTGAAGGATTCAGAACAAGCTGTATTCAGGAGTGCTAGTGCAGAGGACTTTTCAGAAGGAATGAAGGAGCTTCACAGATGAATTAAGGAGCGATTGTAGAGTTCAAGTCAAGAATACAAGTGGAGAGCAGATCAACACATGCGAGAACTTCAATTTGAATTTGGTGATCTGATTCTTGCACATATGAGAAAGGAGAGGTCCCCAAGGGGAATGTATAATAAGCAGAAGATGAAAAGGATTGGACCGCGCAAGGTCATAAGGAAATTTGGGACAAACTCATATGAGATTGAATTACCTGATGGGGTTAGAATCTCACCGATATTCAATGTTGCAGATTTGTACCTTTACAGAGATGAATAAGCATGAGCAGAGAAGGAACAGAAAGAGGTTCAATGGACAAAACAAATGCCTGTAGATGAAAAGCCACAGATGGAAGGCATAATTGACAAGAGGATTAGCAGAAAGACCAGGAGAAAGGAGTATTTTGAATACTTGGTCAAGTGGAAGGGACATCCAGTGGAATATGCCAGTTGGGAGGATAAAGCAGCAATTCATAGACATGGACAGACCATGCAAGAGCTCATGAATAGGATTTCATGAAAAATTTCAAGTGAGGGAGTATGATGTAGGAGCATCGTACAAAGCCAAAGCGCGTGCCTAGCCAAAGGAGCAGCTGGACGTGCAGATGCAAAAAGGGGCACGTTTTTATGAAAACGTTTTGAATTTTGAAAACTAAAGCATTAATGTAATATCTAGGAGGAGCATACTTACATTTATGTCTTAGAGATATGAATAGATCTGGAGAAATTACTCTCATCTACAAGATGTAATAGGCATTTAATTATGTTAATGTAAAGTAGGTAGATATGAATTTTAGATTAAACAATTTTAGAAGTGTAGGAGGGAAAACAAATATAGACACCCTCACCCTTGTATCATGGTAATTTTTTATGATCATTTAGAATTCATAAGCTATAGAGTTGTAGCAGAGAGCTGTAGAGAAGAACCCATGTATAGGAGCACTTGAGTTAATATATGAAGCTTTGACTCAACTTTTATGGTGTTATGATGCTTATTGTTTACATTTGTTGAATGGTTGGTTTACAGTTGATTTGTTTCTCTGTTATGCATTTGTTTCAATGTTCAGTTGTGTGTATGATTTCATGTTGAATGTATGAAGTTTGAGAGAGGAGAAGAATGAGTTTCAATTGTTTCTCTTCCTGAGAGTTTCTGCAAGGAGTGCAGTGAACATTCGTAAGGTGTGCGTTGACGAGGGTCTGAGTTTTATCTCAGAAATCTCAAGAGATATATCGTTGTTCTCATACCCACATAAGTGCAGGTGAAGCACAGAGTCATGCAAGGTGTGCGCAGGCTAGTTAAGGCATTAGAATTTATCAACTAAGGTTAAGGTTGAAGGACTATTGTTGCAAAGAGTGGACAGGGTCGAAGGTTCAAATAACCAGAGGTTATTTGAAAGTTTTCCATAAGGAGTGTGAGCAAGAAACTTTTGGAAGGCTTGAGTTTGCAATTGAAAGCTCAGGAGAGATAACACCTTTGAAGTGTTCAAAGGGATACGGAGATCGAAACCATCATATAGAATTTAAGCTCAGGAGGGAGAACACTTAGTCGTTGGGTAGAGGTCATTGAAGCGTGAATCGGGCGGTCAGAATTTTCTGTGGAGAGCTTGTGAAATTGCGAGGACCGTAGGATCTAGTGGAGCTATATGGACGGTGAGAAGCCTTCATGAAGGAAGTGTGAAGTTGCGAGAGTCATTGGATATTGTGGAGTGGCAAGGTGGTTAGAGACTAGTGAAATCCATCACCCAGGAAGTGAGGGTCAATATGAGCCATTGATCTCATTTCAACCCATGTCGTTGGATCATTTCGTGAACTCGGGGTTCGTGAGTTTGGAGAACAGACTAAATTCTTAGTTTTTCACGAAGTTTCAAGTTACGAGGAGCAGGGAAAGGAGATCCAAACCATTGGATCCAAGCCACAGGAGAACTGTTGGATCAGAACCTTCATGGGGTATCACGTATCGAAGGTTCGGGGGTTGAAAGAACTTCTATTCGACTGCAGAAGTCACGAAGTGTGGAGCGTCAAGGGCTCATATGAATACGTAGCACAACCGATAGGTGGGGTCATGTGGTTGACATCTGACGCAAACATAGAGTGCAGAGAAAAGTGGAAGCAGGTGACAGGTGGAGTACACACGTCACCTAGGAAGGAGTCAACCCAGTTGTTGACTTATCGTGTCTCATGGATTCGCAAAGGAGGAGAACGAGGAATCAACACTCCAACTCGCAAAGTTGAGAGTTGCGAGGGGTGCTAGAGTTAGGCCTAGCTGGTGATCACTTGTAGATGCGCCAGCAAGGAAGGAGCCATACCCATATCGCAATATCGGGTATCGACGAATAGAAAAAGAGGAGTCGAGGGTCATCGACTCATGAGCTCGTGAATTGTGAAAGGCATTTGTGCTATGGTCAGTTGTGGTCATATGGAGATGTAAGGCTCGTGCCTGGTGTTAAGTTTTGTAGGGAGGGTTTTTGTAAAATACCTATGGATCAGATTCGTGGGGTTCCAGTAAGGGCCCAAAAGAACTATTTCAGTTCTGCGGATTCGAAGAAGATCGATCCTGTGCGGATCTCAGCCCGAGGGTCGGGGGTCTGCATCAGTTGTGGTATCAGAGCCTAGAGAAAATTATTTTCTTTATGTAGCAGAGAGAAGAGAGAAACTTTTACATCCATGTCACTGAGAAGAAGATACAGGCAAATACCTGATCTAGTAGAGGAAAGAGAAATGTCGAGGAGAAGAGACAGGAAAATACCTGATCCAGCAAGGGAAAGAGAGATGCATCAATTACATGCCAGGCTTGATGCTATGGAGATAGCACAGAGGTGCACAGTTGATGCTGGGGACATCAGCAAGGCTAAAAGTGAAAATGAAGCCGGAAATGAAGAAGTTGCAGTCGAAGATGCTGTGGAAGAATGCCTATTCAGGGCTATTGGAAGGATAGGTGCTAGGGAAAAAAAGGACATTCCAGTGTACAAAGGAAACTCGGATGTTGAAGAGCTTCTAGACTAGATTAGAGCTCTAGACAAATACTTCGACTATGAGGATGTCGAGGAAGATAAGAAGATCAAACATGTTGTTACCAAACTTAAAGGGCATGCAGCACTGTGTTGGGATGAACTACAGGCTGACAGATGCTGCAAGGGAAAGAAGAAAATCAAAAGATGGGATAGAAAGGTTGCAAAGATGAAAGCCAAATTTATACCCAGGGATTATCAAATCACTCTATTTGGGAGGATGCAGAATTTGAGACAGAAGCTAATGTCAATGAAGGAATACACTGAAGAATTCTATAGGATAAACATCAGAGCAGGTCATCGGGAAAGCAATGATGAAAATGTTGTGAGATACATGAATGGTCTACGATATGACATTCAAGATGACATGAGCATGTTGACCATTCGAAATGTGGAAGATGCTTATTAGATAGCTCTAAAAGATGAAGAGAAGTTGAGCCGGAAGCAAGGTCAGAGAGGCTAGGGTAGAAGTCAAGCCAGAGGCAAATCAATTGCCCAAGACGGAACTCATAAACCTAAAGAAAAGGGGAAGATACCTCAAACTCAACCTAAGAGGGGAGGAATCTCACAGGGAAGGCAATATGCTGATAGGAATACTTTTCCTCGAGCCAAAGGAAGAGGAAGCGTTAGAGGAGGTGAAGTGAAATGCTTTGACTATGGAAAAATCAAACATAAATCCTATGAGTGTCCAGATAAGAAGAAATATGGTGGTGAAACTCACATTGTCGAATCTCAAGGACGAAATGTTGAGGCAGAAGATGCTAAGGGCGGAAGATCTTTGATGATGAGGAAAGTTCTCTTGAAACCAAAGAAGGAACTAGAGAACCCAACCCAAAGGAACAGTTTGTTTAGGACTACTTGCAAAACTAATGATAGAGTATGCAAGGTCATAGTGGAAAGTGGTAGCACAGACAATCTCATATCTACAGAGATGGTAGAAAAGCTGGAGCTGGAGACTATTGCACATCCAAGCCCATACAGAGTTTCATGGCTATAGAAAGGACATCAGGTAAATGTCACTAAACAATGTTTAGTTGAATTTAAAATAGGAGGATATAAAGATGAAATATTATGTGATGTCATTCCCATGGATGTTTGTCATCTATTGTTGGGTAGACCATGGCAATATGATAGAAATGCAGTTCATGATGGGAGAAAGAACACATACACCCTAGAAAAAAATGGTAGGACTCACATGTTGCCACCAATTAAGGATAAAGAGGTGAAAACATAAATGAACAACACTGTACTTCTCATGAGTGGGAAGGAACTTATTAATGAGGTTAAGAAGAAGGAGGACACACAATTTATTGTGGTCAGAAAGCCCAAAATTGTTTTGACCAGTACGAGGATAGATGATTTACCAGAATAAATCCAGGAGTTCCTAGGAAAGTTTGTTGATATAGTATAAGTGGATGAACTACCTTGTTCGTTGCCACCTATCAAGAGCATAATCCATCATATTGATCTTATGCCTGGATCCAGTTTACCGAACAAATCATCATATCGGTTGACGCCGCAAGAAAATGAAGAATTTAAGAGACAGGTCCAGGACTTAATGGACAAAGGATTTATTTGAGAAAGCTTGAGTCCATGCGTTGTTTCGACAGTGCTCATCCCAAAGAAAGATGGAGGATGGAGAATGTGTATAGACTCAAGGGAAATCATTAAGATTACCATCAAATACAGATTTCCATTGCCAAGGATGGATGACTTGATGGATTGCTTGAGTGGAGCAAATTTTTTTTCAAAGATTGATTTGAAAAGCGGGTAACATCAAATTCGAATGAGAGAAGGTGATGAATGGAAGACAAAATTCAAGACAAATGAAGGTTTGTATGAATGGATTGTCATGCCATTTAGCTTAACGAATGTGCCCAATACTTTCATGAGGTTGATGAACGAAGTCCTGAAGGATTTCATTGGGAAATTCGTCATTGTATATCTTGATGATATATTAATTTTCAGCAGGACAGAATCAGAACACTTAAATCATTTAGTTGTAGTAATGAGGAGATTATAGCAGGAGAAATTGCTGATCAATATGAAGAAATCATCATTTATGAGGACATAACTCATTTATTTGGGTTTTTTTATCTCTGCAAATGAATTAAAAATGGATCCGAAAAAGATAAAGGCGATTAAGAATTGGCCATCGCCGAAGAGCGTGTTTGAAGTTCGAAGCTTCCATGGTTTGGCTAGCTTCTACAGGAAATTCATCCAAAAATTTAGTGGAATTAGCGCATCGATGATGGATATGGTGAAGAAAATACATAAATCTTTTCACTCGATGGAGGAAACGGAGAAGAGTTTCAATCTGTTAAAGAAGAAGATCACTGAGCAACCAATTCTGGTTTTGCCGAATTCTAGCAAGACATTCCAGGTGAGGTGTGATGCGAGTGGATTTGCAATTGGAGTGGTCTTGAGCCAAGACAACAGGTTGATCGTATATTTAAGTGAAAAACTGAAAGAAGCAAAGATCAAGTACTCCACATATGACAAAGAATTCTATGCAGTCATACAAGCACTGAAGAAATGGAGACATTATTTGGTTCCCAAGGAGTTTGTTTTATACAATGATAATCACGCTTTGCAATTTGTGACTCAACAGGAGAAGTTGAACCAAAAACATGCTAAATGGGTTGAATACATGTAGAATTTTACTTTTGTGACTAAGCATATTTTTGGAACTACTAACAAAGTTGTTGATGCTTTGAGCAGGAAATGTTTTCTTATACAGGAATTCAGAGTCAAGACTTTGGGTTTTGATAACCTTAAGGAAATGTATAGGGATGATCCATATTTCAAGGAGGCATATGAGGCATCTGAGAATCCAATTCTCAGGGACAGAAGCCAATGGACTGAATACATGATCCAGGATGGATTATTGTTCAAGGGAAATCAACTATGTATTCCGAAATGCTCCATGAAGGAGAATTTGCTGAAGGAAAAACATAGTGGAGGATTGGCCGGACATTTCGGTCATGATAAAATGTTCTCAAAGTTGAATAGCTCATATTATTGGCCAGGGATGAGGATAGATGTCAAGAAATTTTTGGACAGGTGCAGAATTTGTCAGCACATGAAAGGAAAAAGGCAGAACACAGGGTTATACCAACCATTAACCATACCTAAAAGGTCATGGGACGCAGTGAGCATGGATTTTATATTGGGACTACCAAGGACACAAAGAGGATGTGATTCGATCTTTGTGGTACTCGACAGATTTTCAAAGATGGCACATTTCATACCATGCTAGAAAACCAGCGACGCAACTCATATTGTGAACCTATTTTTCAAGGAGGTCATCAGAGTTCACAGTTTGCGAACTTGGTATCTCGATCAGACACGATACTCTTTGGCAAACTGTGAACTCTGATGACCTCCTTGAAAAATNCGAGATACCAAGTTCGCAGGACATTTATGGAGGACCTTATGGAAGAAGTTAGGGACAAGTTTGTCTTTTAGCTCAGCGTATCATCCTCAGATAGATGGATAGACAGAGGTCGTAAATAGGAGCTTGGGAGATTTGTTGAGGAGCTTAGTGACTGAACACCACAGTCAATGAGATCACATTCTACCACAGGTGGAATTCACTTACAATGATTCACTCAATAGAAGCACAGGGTAGAGTCCATTCTAAGTTGTTTATGGAATGCAACCAATGGGAATTTCTGAATTGAAAGATTCAGAACAAGCTGAATTCAGGAGTGCTAGTGTAGAGGACTTTGCAGAAGGAATGAAGGAGCTTCATAGACGAATTAAGGAGCGATTGCAGAGTTCGAGTCAAGAATACAAGCGGAGAGAAGATCAACACAGGAGAGAACTTCAATTTGAAGTTGGTGATCTGATTCTTGTGCATCTGAGGAAGGAGAGGTTTCCAAGGGGAACATATAATAAGCTGAAGATGAAAAGGATTGGACCGTGCAAGGTTATAAGGAAATTTGGGACAAACGCATATGAGATTGAGTTACCCGATGGGGTCAAAATCTCACCGATATTCAATGTTGCATATTTGTACCCTTACAGAGATGAAGAAGAAGGAGCAGAGAAGGAACAGAAAGAGGTTCAATGGACAAAAAAAATGCCTATAGCTGAAAATCCATAGATGGAAGGCATAATTGACAAGTTGATTAGCAGAAAGACTAGGAGAAAGGAGTATTTTGAATACTTGGTCAAGTGGAAGGGACATCCAGTGGAAGATTCCAGTTGGGAGGATGAAGCAGCAATTCATAGGCATGGACAGACCATGCAAGAGCTCATAAACATGATTTCATGAAAATTTTCAAGCAAGGGAGTATGATGCAGGAGCATCGTACAAAGCCAAGGTGCGGGCCTAGCCAAAGGATCAGCTGGACATGCATATGCAAAAAGGTGCACGTTTTTATGAAAACGTTTTGAATTTTGAAAACTAAAGCATTAATGTAATAGCTAGTAGGAGCGTACTTACATTTATGTCTTAGAGATATGAATAGATCTGGAGAAATTACTCTCATCTGCCAGATGTAATAGGCATTTAAGTCTGTTAATGTAAAGTAGGTAGATATGACTGTTAGATTAGACAGTTTTAGAAGCGTAGGAGGGAAAACAGATATAGACACCCTCACCCTTGTATCATGGTAATTTTTTATGATCATTCAGAATCCATAAGCTATAGAGTTGTAGCAGAGAGTTGTAGAGAAGAACCCATGTACAGGAGAACTTGAGTTAATATATGAAGCTTTGACTCAACTTTTATGGTGTTATGATGCTTATTGTTTACATTTGTTGAATGGTATGTTTACAGTTGATTTGTTTCTATGTTATGCATTTGTTTCAATGCTAGGTTGTGTGTATGATTTCATGTTGAATTTATGAAGTCTGAGAGAGGAGAAGAATGAGTTTCAATTGTTTCTCTTCCTGAGAATTCCTGCAAGGAGTGCAATGAACATCCACAAGGTGTGCATTGACGAGGGTCTGAGTTTTATCGTAGAAATCTCAAGAGAGATATCATTGTTCTCGTACCCGCAGAAGTGCAAGTGAAGCACAGAGCCGTGCAAGGTGTCCACAGGCTGGTTGAGGCCTTAGAATTTATTAACTAAGGTGAAGGTTGAAGGACTATTGTTGCAAAGAGTGCACAGGGTCGAAGATTCAAATAACCCTAGGTTATTTGAAAGTTTTCCGCAAGGAGTGAGAGCAGGAACCTTTTGGAAGGCTTGAGTTTGCAAGTGAAAGCTCAGGCGAGATAATGCCTTTGAAGTGTTCAAAGGGAAACGGAGATCGAAACCGTCGTATAGAAGTTAAGTTCAGAAGAAAGAACAATCAGTCGTTGGGTAGAGGTCATTGAAGCGTGAATCGAGCTGTCATAATTCTCCATGGATAGATCACAAAATCACGAGGATCGTAGGATCCAGTGGAGGCGTATGGATGGTGAGAAGCCTTCGTGAAGGAAGTATGAAGTTGCGAGAGTCGTTGGATCTTGCAGAGTGGCAAGGTGGTTAGAGACTGGTGAAATCCATCACCTAGGAAGTGAGGGTCAATATGTGTCATTGATCTCCTTTCAACCCACGTCATTGGATCATTTTGCGAACTCGGGGTTTGTGAGTATGGAGAACAGACTAAAGTCTTGGTTTTTCGTGAAGTTTTGAGTTTCGAGGAGCAAGGAAAGGAGATCCAGACTGTTGCATCCAAGCCACAGGAGAACCATTGGATCAGAACCTTCACGGGGTATCGCGTATCGGAGGTTTGGGGGTTGAAAGAACTTTTGTTTGACTACAGAAGTCACGAAGTGCCCAGCACCGAGGTCTTGTATGAATACGTAGCACAATCAATAGGTGGGTCTGGGTGGTTAACAGATGGCGCAAACATAGAGCGCAGAGAAAAGTGGAAGCAGGTGATAGGTGGAGGACACATGTCACTTGGGAAGGTGTCAACCCATTTGTTGACTTATAGCATCTCGAGGATTCACAAAGGAGGAGCACGAGGACTCAACACTCGAACTCACAAAGTTGTGAGTTGCGAGGGGTGCTAGAGTTAGGCCTAGCCGGTGATCGCTTGTAGAGGTGCTAGAAAGGAAGGAGCCATACCTGTATCACAATCTCGAGTATTGATGAATAGAGAAAGAGGAGTCGAGGGTCATTGACTCACGAGCTTGTGAATTGCAAAAGGAATTTGCGCTGAGGCTAGTTGTGGTCATATGGAGATGTAAGGCTTTCACTTGGTGTTAAGTTGCGCAGGGCATGATTTAGTAAAAGACCTGCGGATCGGATTCGTGGGGTTCCAATAAGGGCCCGAAAGAACTATTTCAGTTCTGCGGATTCGAAGAAGATCGATCCTATGTGGATCTCGGCCCGAGGGTCGGGGGTTTGCATCATCCTTTCACCAAGTGGGGGATTGAATTTACTACATATCACCTGGATTCAGCCAGGGGGCATCGTTACATCATCGTAGCAGTAGACTACTTTAGGAAGTGGGTTGAAGCTATGCTGACGTTTAGAAATGATGGAGAAACCGCTACCCTTTTCATTTTTAATCAGATAGTAGCGAGGTTTGGTATCCCGAGAGAGATTGTCATTGACCATGGAATTCACTTCCAAAATAAAATGATGACTAAATTAATGTCAAATATTGGGTTCAAACAAGAAAATTCATCACCCTACTACCCACAAGAGAATGGTCAAGTTGAAGCTATGAATAAGTCTCTTAAGACTATTCTTCAACGAACGATCAATTCTACCAATTCAAATTAGCATTTGATGTTGTATTCAACATTGTGGGCCTATCGAACGTTTGTGAAGACCTCCACCAGTTTTTCACCTTTTCAACTCATATACGGGTTGGAATCAGTCTTACCTATTGATTGTCAGATCCCTTATTTAAAGTTGATAGTGGAGTTACTTTCGGACACTTCACCACTTGAGGAATGCCTTATATATCTCGCGCAGATCGATGAGCAGCGTCATGATGCAACCTTAGGCAATGAGGCTCATAAGAAATGAGTCAAGTGTCAGTATGATCGGTCTGTTCACCCTCATATTTTCTCCGAAGGTGATCTTTTCCTGGTCTACGATCAAGACAAAGATCCCTTGGTGGCAGGAAATTTCAAACCCACATGGTTCAAACCTTTCATTTTGAAAGAGGTCTTAGAGAAGGGAGCTTACCGACTAGTTGATTTTGAGGGAAATGCTTTAGCAGAGCCTAGAAATAGGATATACCTTAAGAATTACTACTCTTAGGTTGGTCACCTGGGTGGATTCTTGTATATATGTATAGTCTCTTATACAATTTTGTTTTGTCTTTTTTGTCTTATGGACGTATAGTTATTTATGTATTCTTTTTCACTGTGGCATATGTCACATGAACCAGAGGTTTACTTTGGGTTTGCGGACGATGCTAGCCGACACACTCGGAGCCTTGCTTTCACAGCTTGGGTGATTTTCACACCTGGAGGCTAGTTGTTATCTTCTGGAGGTATTTGTCTAGGTGACACAACCAATAATGTTGTCGAGTACATCGAAGTGATAGAATTTCTACATGATTCTTTGTCACATGGCATTTCTCACCTTTGGGTTTACTTAGATGCTCAGCTAGTTGTGTCCCAGTTAAATGGGGTTTACCGCATTTATGATCCCACTCTTCACCGATGATTCCTTAGGGTACATCTCTTAGAATGATCTTTTGATTACATTATGTATATCCATGTTCCTAGGATATTTAATTATTTAACATATACTCTAGCTAATCGAGTTTTAGATTGGCATGTTGCTCACATATAAAAAGAAAAGCACACACATACACATGTAAATACATTTGTAAATTTTTTATCCATAAAGCAAGAAAGATGTATAAATATGTGTGTGTGTGTGTGTGTGTGTGTGTGTGTGTGTGTGTCCAAATATAGTTTCATGAGTACAAAAGTGGGCATGAAATCATCAAAAGTCAACGATCTACATCGTTGGGCTTACGCCCTCAAAAAATAAAGTACAAAAACTGCCATCGACACGTAAATGGTTCGACGCTATCTAAGTTCTAGTCCTATTGGCCCTACTATAGTGAACGATGATGTTCACAAGATTCCAGAACAACTAGACCCATTTCTGAGGCACCCCTACTACATGTGGTTGCATAGCCGGGGGGAGATCCTTGATCTCAGCCATATGAACGACACAAGTGAGAGTAGTGAGATCCTGCTCCACTTGTTGTAAGACTCTATCAGCCTCTTTGACTAGGGGTCCTCCCACAACTACTGGTCCTCCTGCTGCCGCTAGTCCTACCTCTGGTCGAGGGATATGCTAAGCTCTGGAGAATTCGGTTGTTTGAAAATGTCCTATGTATGTACATAAAATATTCACGAGTTAGTATTCTACACACGTATAAAAAGGATATATTTGAAAATTAAAAATTTAATAAACTTCAAAAATATATGTTATCTATCTCACCACGTTCTTCTCTAGGAGGCACAGACATGCCTGGTTCTCTGAGGAAGTTGATCCCTGCATAGGGATAATACTTGATAACCGGGATCTGACGTGCCCACCAATCAAAAAAATTGTCGTCGAAGGCCTCTAGAGTCTTCCCTCCACCCTATCTAGCAGTAAAATTGCCCACCTGCTCATTACTAGGAAGGAGGCTACATGCCCCCATACCGTCCCTCTGGGAATGAGACTCGGCACCCTCTCGAAGAAGAAGGAGCATAAGATGGTACCAAACCTGAATTTCTTGTTGGTATGCCTACGACACTCTGTTAGTTGTCTTTTCATGCATACAAGCATGGTGGTACTCTAGTCAAATATTTTTTCCTCCAAACATTGAACTGAACAATGCATATGTGCACGTGAGGCCTGATGGAATACCCCAGATATAGTAATCCACCCGATAAGAAGTAGGATCATTCGTAGAGAGAAGTTGGTGATCTTGTGAATTGCCACTTGAGAACTCACTTTCTTAGTACCAACCTCACAACAAATACTGATATAGTCCTCGATGTTGAACAATCTGGAAGGAAAGGCCCTCAAGTTGATTGGTTCTCCTCTTCTCGAGAGGCCAGTCAAAAAATAGATGTCCTCATGCCAATACTCCACAAGAGTGTTAAGCAGCCTCGGTTGTTCCCTCATGAATGGACACTGGAAGAATTTCCATAGACCACACTGGTTCAGTGACGCGATAGCCATAGGGTCCTCCTCAACCAAGATATCTAGGTACTCATGCTCTCTCTCCCTCGAGTGAACATACATCATGTCACAATAAAATTGGGGAGGAGTTAATACTTGCATTTTTGTTTTTATTTTCAATATAAAGGGAGTTATACATGGGTTTTTTACTACACAGTCATGTATGTACATGGGTTGTTTATTCTTCTTCTCGAGTACATAAGTGGGATGGCCCTGGAAAACCTGCATACAAGCAGATGTGGCCCTTTTACAGGGGTGCACCCATCCCAAACTTAAAACCTACTTAAGAAGAAATAATTGGAATGCAAGAGGAAGATTTTTGTACTTACATGGTCCAAGTAGAAGGGTGTTTCATCCACCATAACTCCCAGAATTCACTCTTTTGACGAGGGGGTATTTTGACCTTTTTGTTAATTTCCAATTTGCAATGGTGAAAATGAGTTTTCCACTTCTATTTATAGACTTTGTTGGCCATTTTTTCCCCTTTTTGGTCCCCTTTGTCATTTTTCATGGCTTGGTGGCTACTCAAATTCGCTTCTGAGTTATCTATTATTCGTTCTAGGACTTTTCTCCTTTCGGTTTGGTGACAATTTTTGGGATTGGTTACATTTTCGTCATCCCTTGGTAAAAGTCATTTTTTCCAAATCTTGCATATAAGTTAGGATTTCACTCCCACTTTCTGAATCTCGTTGTCTTTTCTTCTTTGCCATATGATTGAACCCACCAAAGTATGACACATAACTTTATTTGTTTCTTTAGAAGTGTCGTAATTAGGTGGTAGAAACTACCTCTACATGGATTCCCTAGGTAGATCCTTTGCTACATTTTGGTGTCCATGTTGTCAGTTTTGACTATAGGCTTCGGAGTCCTTGATTAGTCCTGCCATGATGACATATTGAAGCCTCATTATTTTTTCTAATTATCTTTCTTGGCCTTACCCTCGGGACTCCCTAATGAGAATGCTTTGTTGTCTTTCAAGATTGCTTTAAAATTCGAAAGCAACATCCAACGAGACTATATTTATTCTTTTCAATATCATTTGGATTACTTGAGAAAATTAGCCCCCTGGAGTCTTCTTTAATCCCTTTTCAAAATCTCTAAAATCGAAAATATTGTCGAGTGATATTCTTTCCCTTCATGCTCGCCAAACTCAAATTTGAAGGCACATTTTTTCGGTAGTAGTTTACCCCTTTTCGGTCTGGATGGATAATTTTATGAATAAAGGTATGCTCTAGGAACTTTGGTTCGCTAGAAAAGTATTCTCAAATTTAAGTTTAACCCTTTTTCAGGACCAAGGGACTAAATTTTTGAAAAAGGAACTTCCTCCTTAGTTTTGGTTTATCACCTTTTTCCGGCCTTGGAGATTACTTACAAAAAAGGAACCCCCTCAGAGTCCAAAGATAAGCTCTTTTCAGAATCCCTAAAATTTAAAATATTGCCTAGTGACCTTGTTCCTTCACACTCATTACATTGGTCCAGAAGAACATATACTTGGCATGAGTTTAACCATTTTTCTAGCCAGTAGATTATTGTGGAAAATGGTACGCCTCAAGAGATTCGTCTCGTCGGGAGAGTTCTCCTCAGTTACTTTTATACTTTTTCGGGCTAAGGAGACTAAACTCAGAAAAATGTTGTGAGTCCATAGTTAATCTCTTTTCAGATTCCTTAAAATTGAAAATATAGTCGAGTGAACTTGTCTTTGTCCCACTCATTAAAACAGTTTTGAAAAGACATCTTTTTTGTGCAATTTTAACCCTTTTTCGAGCTGATTAGACTAACTACGAAAAAGGTACTCTCTGGAGTCTTATTTAACATTTTTCAAACTCTCTAAACATGAAAAAAATACCGAGTTTACCTTCTCTGGGATGATAAAAATTTACATAGAAGGGGTCTTGATGAGTCATGATTAATCACATTGCAGGTCTCATCTTTGTGTCTTTGGCCTAATCTCAGCTCCATGTTTCTCTCAACTAAACCTTTGAAGCATTCCTTATACGCAAGCCTTGCAAAATGTTTTTCCTCTGTGATCTGACACCTTGACCCATGGAGGAATATTCCCTGAGTGTCCTTATCTTGCACATGTCTCCTTGCCTTGAGCTAAATTAGTATGTTCCATGCACTTGGAACTAGTTTGATTGATCATGAAACTCATTCCCCCTTTATAACATAACATTCTTTTATTCTTTTTTTATCTCATTTAAAAATTGAAAAAGACAAAAAAAACAAATATTCCAAAGAGAGGGGATGATAAATAAATATTCGTTTTTCGACATCAAAGATAGTCTCCCTTGGAAAAAGCACATCCTTTCATTTTTTCATCAAACATTGGGATCTAGTATGACCTTAAGAACTTGTTCTTGCTACATAGAGTTGTGTCCTCCTCCATTTGGTTACTCTTCCAAACATATGGAGAGTTTGCGGTGCCTTGTGCATCACTGAGTTATGTCAATGTTACACTACCTGAGTCTGATCATCTTTTGTGCTTTTGTCCAAGGGAAATTTTACCCAACCTGAGTTGGAATTTCTTCATTTTGTCTCTTGACATTCATGAGTCGTCCATCCCGAGAGTCCAGTCAAGTCTAGATTCAAAAGCGAAGAAGTTCTTTGCCTAATCATCACTATCCTCCAGTGTTTTCACGACGACTTGTCGAAGACCTCATAGTAGTGAGTCTTATACTCCCATTGTACTCGTACCTGAGTTTTGAATATCTTGAAGTTGTTTCTCGATCTATGAAGTTTTCATCTCCAATCGTAGGCGTCACTAGCTTCTTGAAGATGCATATTGAACTTGTATATCTTTGACTGATTTTGAGATGTAGATACGCGGTGTATTTCTTGCGGCTACACTTTATATAGTTATATGACATGGATCTGTAGTGTATTTCATTGGAATCCATGATTTATTTCATCCCGAGCATGGATATGCCCATCTTGGAGAGTCAATTGTTGTTTTGTAGATGGCACCTCCTGAACTCTGGTCCCAAGCTCACTCGATTTCGTGCATTCTCACTGGTGAAGATATTGTAATGTATTTCGGCCATCAGCTAATACTTTGACCTCATACATTAGGGGGAATATTTTATAGCCCTAAAATTTCCTACTCATGCATACATGGCATTGGCCTTCCTACTTGCATAATCTTCCAAATCATTGCTAAGTAACTCTATTTAAAAAACCATTTTTTTAGAGCATACACACGCCCTGCTACATTATTTCCCATGTACATATGCTTGCTTCATGCTAGACAACCTACGCACATATGGTAGTTGCACACTAAAAAACCCACGTATACCTCCAAAAGTTGCAAAAATTAAAAAGTTGCAAGGAATTCGGTGGAATATACGGGCTATTGGAGGTTTCCCAACCATTTAACCTGTTATAGCCTATCCCCCAACCAAATAACTATCCTTTTGTCATATAAAAGGAGGTCTTGGGGTCTCATTCCAAAATCAATGATTAGAACAGTGAAACTATGCCCAAATTCCCTTTCCTTCCTTGCCCAAGTATTTGTAGCCTTTTGTGAGTTATTGCCTCAACATTCCCTCTCTAGTCCCTTTTCTCCCATACAATCCATTCCCTTCCCTTGAGGTGATCAATATATTGTGAGAGAAGGCATTTGGAAGGTTCACTTGAAGCATTTTTAAGAGGAGCCCAGACCAGGTTCGTGGAGAATCAGCCTGCAAAGGTTGTAATTTCAAATCTTTGAAGTATTGAATAAAAGAATCTCTTTTCCCTGTCCCAAATGATGGTTTTTATGTATTTTATTTGATTTATACATAACAATTTATATCTAACCCTAATTGATGAATAGAAATAGAATGTTTGTAACCTTTTTTTCCTAGTTGTGGATGCAGGTCAAACTTTGGGAGGAGACTTGTAGCCTTGGGAGCTACAAAGCTTGAGGAAGTCAGCACCAAACATTGGATTAAAGGTACAGTTTCTGACTTACTCCTTCATTTCTTTTTGTTCATGTATTTTGGAATGTTGGGGGTAACCTAAAAATTAGATTGAATTTTAGGGAGTCATTTATCTATCTATACATAGAACCCTGGTATAGTTCTAAGGGGGTTTTCTCGCTAGCAGTAGTTTATCCATCACCTAGACGAAAACACAGAGAATGGCACATCGGAGCATCAATTCCAAATCTCAGAGAAATGAATGTTCCATTCAATCATCCGGTGGGATATAAATGCAAAGGGGTGCGTCAGATGCAATTCACATGGCAGGCACAAGCCTAAAAGGTTCCACCCTCTCTGTTGAGCACTTGGAACCTGCTGGAACCCCATCCAGGGACATGCAAACATTAAATTTAAATTCAATTTCATTTGACTAAAATATCTTCTAATAAAAATCCTAGAATGATAGTCATCCTTCTTAAGGAAGAAATTAAATATTTAAGGTGAAGATTGGATGACTTTCGTTTTCACTAGTGTTAGAGTTTCTTAATTCCATTTAACTCTACACTTGAAAATTTTGATGACTTGAAACCCACCCCACTCCTTGAAATTTTAGATAGTTGAACACATCCCTGCCAATATGTATACCCATAGCTTAATTTTAAAAATATCTTCACCCCCTTAATACCATCCAATATATTAACTTAACTTTCAACTAGTTTTAAACCCTAATAAGAACCCACATAATATGATATTGTATTACCATTGAATTGCCAATGAAAACCATACGAAAGAATAAATAAAAAATTAAGAACCCACATGATATGATATTGTATTACCATTGAATTGCCAATGAAAACCATACGAAAGCATAATTAAAAAATTGAATATAGAAAAATTAAAGGAATATGTAAAGAGAATTAACATTGGAGGAAGAAAATAAAGTTCAATAATGATCTGCATGACTTCTCAAGGCCATAATCTCATGGTATCACTAACCCTAGAATCATTGATTATCGTTATGATGGATGCCTATAGAATACAAATGGTTTGCATACTACAAATCAAATTTGAAATCAAAGATCATTTTTATTTTCAATTACAAAGACTCTTTTTAATAAAACTCTATTTTATTAAATAAAAACTTGGAGTTTTCTTTCAATATAAATGTAATTTAATTAACATCAAAGGAAGAAAACATTAAAAAAGAAAGGACTAAGAATTTTATTTATACTTCATGTGTTTTCATGTGTTGATGGAATTGTTTTGGAGGGGCTAATTTTTTTTATGAAGAAAAAATACATAATGTATTAATAATAAACAAAATTGTATAGTCATATACCACTTGGAATTCAAAAAGGTTCTCAATGGTCATTGAGAGAAAAAACTCTCTACCTACTTTCCATTCTCTTACTTCAACAACATGTTGGTTCTTGTCCCCATATAATTACATAAACAGTTACATGTATCATAATTTTAATTCTTTTCTCAAAAAGTTACAAAAAACAATTACATTGTTAAAAGTAAAGTTGTGGTCAATATTCAATCATGATAATTAACAACATTTATTTATATGCAAGGTGTTACAACCTTAATTTCCACCACACATGCCAAAAGGGAGTTCACAAGAAGATTGAAAGCTAAAGCACATGCCTTTCTTGAGATTTGAGATTTTTTTTTGGAGGTCATCACATTTGTGGAAAATTTTCCCCTGTAGATAGGGGAAATCCCCTTTGGATCAACACCCCTTTGATCCAAGAAAGAGAGGAACACATGGTTTTCTACTTCCCCCCTAGCCTACTCTTTATGCCAAAAATAAAAATGAGAATAAAATGATACAAGACTTACCTCTTTTCCATCAGTTATCCTCATTTCTTGATCCCTTGATCTTGATGTACAAGATCCAAGAGAAATCCTACAAAGAACAAATAGATCAAGGGATACTTACCTCCTTCTTCTATGATACATTGTCAAATAGAACATATATATCTATGATGAATTAGAAAACAATAGACATGCATATGGTGAACAACACAAGAACGATGGGAATATGCTAAGTTATATATTAATGGAAAACAATCAATAATGAAGCACTTACAATCCCAATGTTGATATTGTAGAAGCTCCTCCAAGATCCCCTTTCTAACCTCTTGCATGTCACCAAATCATAAATATGTTTCTCTAAGTTCCCTCTCTTTCACTCAAACATGGCCTCCAATATATAGGCATTGAGGCATAATAACCATAGGATAATTTTGAGACGAGGATGTGGTAAAATGAGGATTTGGCTGAACCAACAAGATTGACCTTGCCTTGAATAGAGGGTAGCTTGAACCAATCCATTAATCAACTTAAATCTCCCAGAAACAACTTCACAAAACAAGGCATGATGGTTGCAACTACTTCATCGCCCCCTCATAATTGAGCATAGGGAAAGAATATCAGTCCCTCTAAGTTTCTTGAGGAGAAATGATCATGGTTTATCCATCCTTGTATATGGGTAGGGGGAGATGAATCTCAAATGAGGATAAAAGATCAAGGAAAAAGGTAGTATTTCGACCTCCAAGTGATATATTTACTCTTCAACATGTATAGGGATTATGACATACACTTCCTCCTGGTGATGAAATTGTGACACTTAGGTGTGTAACAGATTCCCCCTAAAGTGTGACGTTAGAAGAAAATTCAATGGCCAAGACACTTTACAAAAATATGTTTGTGAAGGTGTTAGAATAAGATATTTGGGTGGAATTTGCAAACAAACATCAAATGGTATATATGTATCATCCCCAAGGTAGGCATACCCGTGCTTAAAATACACTGACTCAAAGCATGGTCATCGACCAATACACTACGGATTCATGAAAGAACTGACTAAGGATATGTCCACCAAAGATACAATATGGATCAATATCTCCATGAATCAATCAGGTCATAGCCATGAAAGAATACAAAGTAAAGCTACGATATGACAAAACCATAGCCACAGACGAATACAAAGTGCATCTATTTGACATCATATATATCAATGAGATCACTAGGATGATGACCATACTAGAATCTTCTGAGAAATTCAAATAATATTCCATTGCAACCTGGGTGAGGCACATAATAGAGGAAGGTGTCTAAGCGGTTCCCAAGCTCTTCATCTGATCTCAAAATGGTACAATTCTATCCATGTGAATATATGTGTTGATGTCGAACATGGTAGAAACCACTTGATTACCGATCATTAATTATATTGTTAACAAGTGTGAGGGAAATCACCAAAGATGAAAATGACTCCCAAGGAACCTTAGTACATTCTTGCGAATGTGAATAAATGAACTGAAGTTGAACATTTGTGAAGTCATTCGATCATAAGTCAATGATGTAAACCTACTATTGAAAGGGATAAAAACTGTTATTGAGGCATGTAGGTTCTAGAGTATTGATTGGTTTATAAGTGTAATTCCCAGATAATGTGATGAAGTTGACATGAAAAGACTTGTCGAAGGAGGGTCATGATGTGTCACCCATCATCGACACAAAACTAACACAGGAAAGTGATGTAATATGACAAATAAAATGAGCACAAACTGACACGAGGATGAAGGTTGGTAATACTGCAGAGTGGTTGATTTGGTATGAAACTTCCCTTGAAAATTATGAGGCATGATAAATGACTTGGCAGCACTTAATCGATGACACATAGACAAAAACATTGTGCGGCGATAACTAGGGCACTCTCTGGGTGAAATGAAGGAATATAATGACTCATGGGATTGGTATGACTCAAAGACAAGTAGATCACCCAACTGTAAGACAAGACACAAACAGGTGCCATGTTCAAGGGTGATAAAAAATAGCTTCCATAATGCTTTCCAAAAAACAATTGACCCACTTCCCTCAAATTTCCCCGCCGCCATGAATGGTGAGTACCTCATTGTTTTTTTACGAGCTTCAGGAGGGTAACATATGCTTGATACAACTCATCCTCGATGAGTCCCTCATCACATGTTTAATGAACCTAAAGAAGGAGGGGTTTGGTCCCATATGGGTCCTTCAATGTATAATTTTACGACCCCAAGGAGGGTAAAATCGATGTTGTTATCACATTTAGAGAGTCTAAAAAGATCTTAAAGAAGACTCCAAGGGTGTTATTTTTCGTAAATTTAGTCCCCCAAGCCTGAAAAAAGTGTAAGACAATACCAAGGAGAACTCATCTAGTCGAGATTGACTAGAGTGTTCCTTTTTTGTATTTAGTCTTACGAGGTCGAAAAAGGGATAAAATACCACTTGAAATATGACTCTTCATTGTTTAATGAGATCGAAGAACGGCAAAGTATGCTCTCATGAACAAGGTCACTGAAAAGAAAAAATATCGCCTCCTAAAGTTCTGCACAAGTATGAGATGACTCGATAGAAATAAGGTCATAAATCTCGATAAATACTATAAAATAGTGTTCACACTCAAAGAAATAAATCATATGGAAGAAATAAGGCAATTTCAACATAGAAAAATAACTAGTTCCAATTGATAAAAGAACAACAAGTGAAAATGCCTAGTTAATTTTACCTCTTTTAGTGTTGCCTTGTTGAAAATTTCCTCCTTTTAGGGAAGATCTTGGAGCTTTGATTGCAAGAGATCCATGAGACCATTTTGTGATTTGTCTAAAGTAGGTTAGTATCCTCATCATTCTCTTTAATTTAATTGTACTCTTATGTCATTTTTGAAAAGTTTAGGGATGATTCGAGTCGATTTAGGGCTCTCTTGGTGCCCATAGGGATTATAACTCCCCTAGCACATCGATAGGAGCGATGAAGTAGACTTTATCACCCTATATGTAACTAGTAAGGAGAGGATATCACCCTATAACATTATCTAGGGGGAGATAGGAGCTATTTCTAATAATTGTTTTGCAATAGATGATCAAGAAAGCATTGTATGAAGCTCAAATTTGGACTAATGATTCTTCTTGTTATTTGCAAGAAGTAGTTGGAAAAAATGATCAAATGGAATGAGAGATAACATGAGGATAAATAGATGGCTACCTTACATGACCCAAACACCATGGAAGCCCTAAGAAAATACATTTTTCTCAAATTCTTCAAGACTCGGAGCATGAGAAAGGAAGAGATTATTTTGGAGCATTTAATAAGGATGTGGGATGAAAATTACCAACATTTTCATGTAGGTCCTCATACTCTTGATATAGATATAGAGGAAATTTACTTATGGTGTCATTCTTCTTAGAGTGGGTTCCTTTAATGCAACCATGAATAGAGTTGCCCGAACATCTTCCGACTGGGCCATGGATGGAGTGTTGGACTAGTCTTATGTCATGGTTAAGGGATGGTCCCCATATTTTCTCATTTGATGTTGGATTCTTTGCATGGTGGGAAGATCGGATCCCCGTGATCAAGGAATTCCTATATGTCGGGATGGATTTCATAGGAGACATGGATCTTGTGCTTCCTGAGGGAGCACGATGGTACATGATGGGTATGTCTTCGAAGAATGTGACCTTATAACACTTTCTTTTATTTTTTTGCACAAAGGGGATCTAAAATCGTTTTTATTTTTGTTTTGTAGATCAAGGAGCAGTGCGGCCGGTAGGTATGTCACCATTACACGGACGCAGAGAGACACATCATATAGAGCAAGCTGATGCTGGAGAGCTTCGAGACATGGAAATGAACCTGAGGGGGTTCACCATGGGTGTCCCTATTATGCAGATGTGGAAGGTTCCTTACCATCTCCAGAGTCATACAATGAGGGTGCCTGAGGGAATTAGCCATCTCTTATGACAGGTGGCCTGAGCGATCATCTGTTACCATTGGCACAATGTGCCACAATATGAGAATTAGAGTCTTGTGTATTGTCTTATTTTTGCGATGGTGTATGGGAAATATGGCCCAGTTTTTTTCCCCGATGTACATTTTGGATTTTTATCATGTAGAAAAATTTTTGCTATTATGTATATATGGATTTTATTTTAGCTTCTTATTCCTAAGTGTTTAATCAAATTATGGTTTTCATATTTTCACTTTTACATGCTTTGTGATTATGTAATGTTTATGTATGTTTTAGATGCCAGTCTAACATGAAATTTGCGAGTGAATCAGTCACTGTGTTAAAATCCCTTGGTATATGTTGATATTGGATGTAATCGAATGATATTTCAAGGAGGCGAAACCTTAGATAGATACAAAGCAATATAGGATCATGGATGGAATAAATGTGATTTAGTTGAAAGACTACAAGTTGAGAGTTGAGACTAACAATCAGGTGAGATAGGACAAAAGAGGAAGCTTTAGTCAAAATTCCAATTATGGCATGATATTCCATGATGTTATTTCTTGCAAGGACAAAGAAAAATCCTCCCAAAATCACTAACTTGTCAGTGGGGGAATAGACCGCACAAGCTATAGAATTTAGGTTCTGGGTACGTCGACTAACACCATCAGCAAATCCAAAATATATAGAAGAGGGTGTCGACATCTGCGTATTCAAGAACAAAGAGGGATAAGCAACCATAGGTGAAACAAAATGTCACACGCAAAAGAAAAAATCACACCACAACCAAAACACAGCAAATATATGGTATAGTAATATATGAAGCATGAATGCAGGATGACCCTAAACATAGTATGTTTTTAGATAGAGCCCATTCCAGGGCTCCTTTAATGGGGTTCCATCATAATTAACCATCTCATATGTACCATTTTGTAGCACTTGTTTTAAAATGTAAGGGCCATTCCACATGGGTTCTTACTTACTTTCCCCTAGTTTATTGTGGTCTTGTTCATAGAATAAAACTAGGTCACCTTAATCAAAGACACGAGGTCAGACGGATTTTTCGTATTACATCTTGATGCTATTTTTATGTGTCTCATTGGTGAAAGAATCATCACGATGGGTCTCATCAAGTTTTTTCAAATACATGAATTGTTCTTCCTCGATTGAGGTGTTTGGAAGGAGTTCAATGGCTAGCTTAAGTGATGGAATTTCACATTCAATCGGTAGGACTTCCTCTAGGCCATAAACCAATTGAAATGGTGTAAACCTGGTGGCAGTATTTACCGAAGTACTCTAAGCCCAAAGTGTCGAGAAACGTTTCAAGTGCCATTTTGATTTTTGTGCCCCCACCATTCTTTGGATCGTGGCTTTCAATATCTTATTAATGGCTTCTACTTGTCCATTTACGTGGGGGTAATATGGGTATGAGTTCTCATGGAGAAAACCCAATTTGGTGCTTAACTCAACCATCATATGGTTTTGAAAGTGTGAACCATGGTCATTATGGGACTCCAAATCTAGTGATAATGTGATTGGAATACCACAACATTTCTACCATCATCTGTGAATGTAGGCATAGCCTTAACCCATTTAGTAAAATAGTCAATTACGAATATAATATACCCATGCCACAATGTCAAGGTAGGCTTACATTGCATAAATTCGATACCTCATTTTGAAAAAGGGTCGATGGAAAATACTCGATGAGGTGGAGCGGGATGAGAGCGCATTTTAGGATGAAAAACTTGACAGGTTGGAATTTCCTAACGACATCCATATAGTCTTTGAAAATCGAGGGACAAAAATAACCCGCATGCAAGATTTTTTGATTTGTAGCCATCCGAGAAAGATGACTACCACATGATTTGGAGTGACAGTCATTGAGAACGTGTTTGAATTCCTCATGGGTTAAACATCATCATAATATAGAGTCAATATCGTGGTGATATAAAGTGTTTCCAATGATGAGGTAATGTTTTGCATGATGGCGAATACGAGGATGATCTTCACGAGATAGTTCAGGTCAAAAGCATTGGGTTTGGGGATACAAAGTGATGTATCCATACCAAGGGTCAAACATGCTAATTAAGAACAATGAATCATTAGGAAGAGAGTCGATGGGCACAATTTGTTTGTTAGTATGGGGAACGTCATACCTAATCTCAACGAAAACCAAGGATTTCTTTGATTTTGATTTAGCAAATTCCAAATCCAATTCTTGGAGAATAATGATCCATCTTGAGTATTTTCACCTAGTACTTGATGTGTCAATATATGGTACATAGGGCTGGAATATGAAATGATCAAGGTTTTGTGGAGAAAAATGTAATGTCGAAATATTTGGACAACAACGATTGCTGCTAAAGACAACTTCTCAATGTGCGAATAACGAATTTATGGGCCCACAAGGCTCTTACTTAGGTAATAAATCACATTTTTTTACGAGGAAAATCTCTCTATGGCTAGGGGAAAACCACAATAGATGGAAAGACACCCAGAAATCAACTCTAATATCCAGTATGTTGTATAAATGAAATACTAACAAGAGAAGGCTAGAAGCATGTTATCCCCATTTTGTGGATAACTAAGGAGATTATGTCTCAAGGCCCTCAAGTTACAGATATGGAGTGCCGAGAGACTACATGACCAACATTACCCTTTGCACAGATGAAAAACCCACTCACCACCACAAATGGTCACATATTTCTAGATGGCATCCACCACATCAACTGGCTTCCAGAAGGTAGTGGTCCTTTCTCCATGAAGTACAAGTCAGTATTATGGTGAGCATCATTTCAATAGTCAATCCATTTGATTATGTTGTATCTTAGATTGCTCTAGATTTCATGGTATATGCTTGGACATTATGCCTTTTTCCCTGCCTCACCTTGGTGGTTGACATTGTGCCCTAGTAAGTGGTCTTCCTTGGGAATGGGTTTTCTGCTAGGAACTCCCTTAATGAGCCATCGTACCGTTCTTGACCATACTTACCAATTTCCATCATTATTCCCCTCCATTTTCTTATCTCTTGGGATTTTAGGGTGTATTGACCCAAGAAGGGGTTGTCCGTCATTCTATGGGAAGAAGAGGCTGAAGGCCCAGAGGGGTTGATGTTGGGTAAACGATAAAATCCTTGTAATAAACCTTCCATATGCTTCACCCAAGGATCACCCAAGAAAGCAATAAAACAATATAATAAAGAATGCTTAAAAGGTTAGTTGAAGGATATGAGGTCTTATCGCGATCCAACTTATCACGTCCATGAATATCTAGTGGTATGACATTGTCATCATCTGGTCACCAAACTAGGGCAATGGCTCTCAGTAGTATGGATGAGAGAAAGGGGGTTTCATCATGAGCCATCCTTCTCATTTCCACTAGGTGTTTGTGGGTGACATTACCATTATATGGTCACCATGCCAGGGCAATGACCTTCAACCTCTCCTTATGCTATATTAATAATTTCTTTCTAAAAAAATATTTTCTTATAAAAAAATAATTTTATTTAAACAAATAAATTGAAAATCTAGAAAAAACAAATTTTCTATATTAGAATTTGAATAAAAAAATATTTCTTCAATCAATCATCCAACATGAAGCATATCACACCCTTTTAGGCATGTAACATAAACTTAAAACCATTAAACCATGACATATACAAACAACTATTTAAACAAGAGGGGTTGCAAAGGAAACAAGTCCATGTTGAGGTTTCCGAGTCCTTGAGATATAGAAAACATTGCTCCCAATTTATGCACCAAGAAGGAGACCAAGAAGTAGGTATCAAGCAAGAACCAAATTCCCATTTCTTTGCGTAAAAATTTCTCCCGACTAATGCATCAAGAAGGAGACCAACAAGTAGGTATCAAGAAAAAACTGGATTCACATGTCTTTGCCTAGCATGTTGATTAATTCTCTCTTGGTATTCATGGTTCTTCAAATCTTGTTATTTGTGAAATAATTGTTCTCCTATTCATGATTCTTCGAATATTTATAGAATAATATGGAGTGTTGGATAAAGTCTCATTGTTTCCAAACGTAACATCTCTTTAGATCTTCAGAGTTAATTTGACATGGAGCTTGGAGAAGGTCTCATTGTTTCCAAACATAACATCTCTTAGATATTCAAAGTTAATTTGATATGGAGCTAGTTTATTATACCACCACCACTCTATTGGAGTTGGAACAGAAACCCAATTAGAGGACCATGGTGTTGTAGAGGACGTAAGATCTTGTTTGACAAGGTTTATAGTTCATCCATTGTTGTGAAATTATAGCCATTTCATTATCAATTTGAAGTTATGGATCTACTCATAAGCTTTAAATGATAATTTAGGGATGAAAGGTTGACAACTCCACATCTTTAGTGCAGAATCAACATGATTTCCAAATAATCTTAATTGCTAGAAATGGTGGTAAGAAAAATTGTTTTTGTCATGGCCAAGACAATTTTTTTTTTTGACAAGTCTTTTCTTGCTTGGTTGAATAAAAAATTACAGTTTCATGACCAATAAAAAAAAATCTCAAATAAAATAAAGTAATGACTTGAATCAAAACCACTTTCCTCATAATCAATTCAAGTGTTAATATATTTGTAATCTTATTGGCCACAAGCAAATGCTTCACAAGAGAAAATAAAACGATATTATCTTCACGTAAGCATATATACAATATTTTTGAAACAAAAGGTAAAACCTATTTTTTGAATGTTTAAAACACAAAAATGATTCTGGTTACAGTGATCAAATAGAACAATAAATTAGCTATTGATAAACATAACTCAAACGGACTCAAACACAATATTTTGGTATATTATTCCCTCAAACGACTTAGCTCTATTCAATATAGTTAAAACTGAGTTACCGATTAGAGCATAGAAATATAATTGAGTGATTATCATAGAAAAATATTCTATTAGCTAGGACATTGTTCTGAGACAAATTTTTTTAAATTTAAAAAAAAAAAAAAAATTAAAGTAAAAATGATAAAATTATTAAATATTCTTGCAAAACAATGGTCTCAACAATCAAACCACTTATCCATGGTGGAATTTATCAAATACCATCAACTTTTCTTTTTATGATCAACTGCACGTTCCATTATTCATTCTTTTGATGGACCATCAAGGTTTCATGAGCAACGACAAGTTCCATTATTCATTCTTTTGCTGGTAGTGGTGTTGAATGTGTAAGGTAAGGTAAAGTTATAGTCTCTTGGTAGTTGTGATATTAATGAAACACACATGTAACCTAGTAGCTTCTATGAAAATACCACACTGCAAATAAATTCCCTATAGTGAAAACACCTGGATGCATTACTTGTCCAGTTGTTTACCTAGGGATGGAATTTGCATTTTGAAATCTTTACCTATGTGAAATTTAGTGGAGTTTGTGTATACATGGTTTCTACCATTGCTGTCACTGGGAACCATAATTAAAGAATGATTCCTAATTAATAAATGCTATTACCTACTTGGGTCTGTTGCTCCATCCATATTCAAATGTTGGTCTCGATAAATCTTATTACCTACCTAGGTTCGATGTTCTGCCCGTCTTCAACCACTGGTCTCGGTGGAGAAACAATGGTGGTGATATGGGTTCAATCCCTGGTCTGGGTGGTGAAACAACTGGTTTCTTATATTACCCTAAGCGCAGGAGACTCCATAACATGAGGATTACATGGTGAGTTTTGTTATTGCAATAATGTTACTTGCAATTCCTTGAAACTTAAAAAGTGTTTTATATTAAAACTTTGGATAATATGTTTATGTGCAAAACTATTGAAAAACGACAAGCCGTTTACAATAGTCCCTGTTGCCAGGGACTAATAAAACACCATTAAAAAACTAAACACTTAGATGGTACTCGAACTTGGCATAGACGATGTAATGAAAATGCAAGCTACTTTGGCGAGAGGTCATCCCAACAAAAAGGGACTCAAACTTGACATAGGCAATGTAATAAATGTGCAAGATACTTTGGTGAGAGGTCATG
>JASDQU010309884.1:38981-52619 GCA_032191745.1 Picea mariana | reverse complement strand
TCTTTTCTAATCAAACTTGGGAACAATGAAAGAGATGTATTATATAAAATATATTGATGTAAAATGGAATTCCAAATATATTATATAGTTGGGTGGATGGATTTCAATTTTTTAATAAATTGAATTTTTTATAATTTAAAAATCATAATATATTGTTTATTTAATTTAATATAAATGACATTTCATTGGAATAATTGGCAATCCATTTACAATGAAATTGATATCATTAAGTAAGGAAAAGAACCCTTATGAACCCTTATTTATATAGAAGAAGAATATCCCTTGGTTAACATAAAATGAAGTGTTTTCCCTAGAGCATGAGGATGTTGGCATGACCTCTCACCAAAGTATCTTGCACATTTATTACATTGCCTATGTCAAGTTTGAGTCCCTTTTTGTTGGGATGACCTCTCGCCAAAGTAGCTTGCATTTTCATTACATCGTCTATGCCAAGTTCGAGTACCATCTAAGTGTTTAGTTTTTTAATGGTGTTTTATTAGTCCCTAACAGCAGGGACTATTGTAAACGGCTTGTCATTTTTCAATAGTTTTGAACATAAACATTTTATCCAAAGTTTTAATATAAAACACTTTTTAAGTTTCAAGGAATTGCAAGTAACATTATTGTAATAACAAAACTCACCATGTAATCTTCATGTTACTGGAGTCTCCTGCGCTTAGGGTAATATAAGAAACCAGTTGTTTCACCACCTAGACCAGGGATTGAACCCATATCACCATCATTGTTTCTCCACCGAGACCAGTGGTTGAAGACGGGTAGAACATCGAACCTAGGTAGGTAATAACATTTATCAAGACCAACATTTGAATATGGACGGAGCAACAGACCCAAGTAGGTAATAGCATTTATTAATTAGGAATCATTCTTTAATTATGGTTCCAGTGACAGCAATGGTAGAAACCATGTATATACAAACTCCACGAAATTTCACATAGGTAAAGATTTCAAAATGCAAATTCCATCCCTAGGTAGACAACTGGACAAGTAATGCATCCAGGTGTTTTCACTATAGGGAATTTATTTGCAGTGTGGTATTTTCATAGAAGCTACTAGGTTATAGGTGTGCTTCATTAATATCACAACTACCAAGAGACTATAACTTTACCTTACCTTACACATTCAACACCACTACTAGCAAAAGAATGAATAATGGGACTTGTCGTTGCTCATGAAACCTTGATGGTCCAGCAAAATAATGAATAATGGAACCTGCAGTTGCTCATAAAAGGAAAATTTGATGGTATTTGATAAGATTCCACCATGGATAAGTGTTTTGATTGTTGAGACTGTTGTTTTGCAAGAATATTTAATAATTTTATCATTTTTACTCTAAAAATTATTTTAAAAAAAAAATTGTCTGAGAACAATGTCCTAGCTAATAGAATATTGTTCTATGATAATCACTCAATTATATTTCTATGTTCTAATCGGTAACTCAGTTTTAACTACATTGAATAGAGCTAAGTTGTTTGACAGAATAATATACCAAAATATACAGCTAAGTCGTTTGAGTCCATTTGAGTTGTGTTTATCAATAGCTAATTTATTGTTCTATTTGATAACTACAACCAGAATCATTTTTGTGTTTTAAACATTCAAAAAATAGGTTTTACCTTTCGTTTCAAAAATATTGTATATATGCTTACGTGAAGATAATATCATCTTATTTTCTCTTGTGAAGCATTTGCTTGTGGCCAATAAGATTACAGATATATTAACACTTAATTGATTATGAGGAAAGTGGTTTTGATTCAAGTCATTACTTTATTTTATTTGAGATTTTTTTTTATTGGTTATGAAAATGTAATTTTTTATCCAACCAAGCAAGAAAAGACTTGCCAAAAAAAAATTAAATAAATAAATTGTCTTGGCCATGACAAAAACAATTTTTCTTACCACCATTTCTAGCAATTAAGATTATTTGGAAATCATGTTGATTTTGCACTAAAGATGTGGAGTTGTCCATAACTTCAAATTGATAATGAAATGGCTATAATTGCACAACAATAGATGAACTATAAACCTTGTCAAACAAGATCTTACGTCCTCTACAACACCATGGTCCTCTAATTGGGTTTCTGTTCCAACTCCAATAGAGTGGCGGTGGTATAATAAGCTAGCTCCATCTCAAATTAACTTTGAATATCTAAGAGATGTTACGTTTGGAAACAATGAGACCTTCTCCAAGCTCCATCTCAAATTAACTCTGAAGATCTAAAGAGATGTTACGTTTGGAAACAATGAGACTTTATCCAACACTCCATATTATTCTATAAATATTCTAAGAATCATGAATAGGAGAACAGTTATTTCACAAATAACAAGATTTGAAGAACCATGAATACCAAGAGAGAATTGATCAACATGCTAGGCAAAGACACGGGAATCCAGTTTTTGCTTGATACCTGCTTGTTGGTCTCCTTCTTTGTGCATTAGTCGGGAGAAATTTTTATGCAAAGAAACGGGAATTTGGTTTTTGCTTGATACCTACTTCTTGGTCTCCTTCTTGGTGCATCAATTGGGACCAATGTTTTCTATATCTCAAGGACTCAGAAACCTCAACATGGACTTGTTTCCTTTGCAACCCCTCTTGTTTAAATAGTTGTTTGTATATGTCATGGTTTAATGGTTTTAAGTTTATGCTACATGCCTAAAAGGGTGTGATATGCTTCATGTTGGATGATTGATTGAAGAAATAAAAAAAAATTCAAATTCTAATATAGAAAATTTGGTTTTTCTAGATTTTCAATTTATTTTGTTTAAATAAAATTATTTTTTTATAAAAAAATATTTTTTTAGAAAGAAATTATTAATATAGCATAAGGAGAGGTTGAAGGTCATTTCCCTGGAATGGTGACCATATAATGGTAATGTCACCCACAACCACCTAGTGGAAATGAGAAGGATGGCTCCTGATGAAACCCCCTTTCTCTCATCCATACAACTGAGAGCCATTGCCCTAGTTTGGTAACCAGATGATGACAATGTCATACCACTAGATATTCATGGATGTGATAAGTTGGATCGTGATGAGACCTCCTATCCTTCAACTAACCTTTTAAGCATTCTTTATTATATTGTTTTATTGCTTTCTTGGGTGATCCCTGGGTGAAGCATATGGAAGGCTTATTACAAGGATTTTATCTTTTACCCAACATCAACCCCTCTGGGCCTTCAGCCTCTTCTTCCCATAGAATGAGGAACAACCCCTTCTTGGGTCAATACACCCTAAAATACCAAGAGATAAGGAAATGGAGGGGAATAATGATGGAAAGTGGTAAGTATGGTCGGGAACGAATACGATGGATCATTAAGGGAGTTCCTAGTAGAAAACCCATTCCCAAGGAAGACCACTTACTAGGGCACAATGTCAACCACCAAGGTGAGGCATGGAAAAAGGCATAATGTCCAAGCATATATCATGAAATCTAGAGCAATCTAAGATACAACATAATCAAATAGCTTGACTATTGAAATGATGCTCACCATAATACTGACTTGTACCTCATGGAGAAAGGCCCGCTACCTTCCAGAAGCTAGTTGATGTGGTGGATGCCATCTAGAAATATGTGACCATGTGTGGTGGTTAGTGGGTTTTTCATCTGTGCAAAGGGTAATGTTGGTCATGTAGTCTCTTGACACTCCATATCTTTAAATTGAGGGCCTTGAGACATAATCTCCTTGGTTATCCACAAAATGGGGATAACATGCTTCTAGCCTTCTCTTGTTAGTATTTCATTTATACAACATACTTGATATTAGAGTTGATTTTTGGGTGTCTTTCCATATGTTGTGGTTTTCCCCTAGCAATAGAGAGATTTTCCTTGTAAAAAAAACGTGATTTATTACCTAAGTAAGAGCCTTTTGTGCCCATAAATTCGTTATTCGCACATTGAGAAGATGGCTTTAGCAGCAGTCGTTGTTGTCCAAATATTTCAACATTACATTTTGCTCCATAAAACCTCGATCATTTCATATTACAACCCTATGTACCATATATTGACACATCAAGTACTAGGTGAAAATACTCAAGATGGATCATTATTCTCCAAGAATTGGATTTGGAATTTGCTAAATCAAAATCAAAGAAATCCTTGGTTTTCGTTGAGATTAGGTATAACGTTCCCCATACTAATGAAGAAATTGTGCCCATCGACTCTATTCCTAATGATTCATTGTTCCTAATTAGCACGTCTGACCCTTGGTATGGATACATCACTTTGTATCTCCAAACCCAATGCTTTCAAGTTAAACTATCTCGTGAAGATCATCCTCGTATTCACCATCATGAAAAACATTACCTCATCATTGGAAACACTTTATATCGCCATGATATTGACTCTATATTATGACGATGTTTAATCCATGAGGAAGTTGAACGCATTCTCAATGACTGTCACTCCAAAGCATGTGGCAGTCATCTTTCTTGGATGGCTACAACTCAAAAAATCTTACATGCGGGGTATTTTTGTCCCTCGATTTTCAAAGACTATATGGATGTCGTTAGGAAATTCCAACCCTGTCAAGTTTTTCATCCTAAAATGCGCTCTCATCCCGCTCCACCTCATCGATTATTTTCCATCGATCCTTTTTAAAAATGAGGTATCGAATTTATGTAATGTAAGCCTACCTCGACATAGTGGCATGGGTATATTATATTCGTAATCGACTATTTTACTAAATGGGTTAAGGTTATGCCTACATTCAGAGATGATGGTAGAAATGTTGTGGTATTCCAATCACATTATCACTAGATTTGGAGTCCCACAATGACCATGGTTCACACTTTCAAAGCCATATGATGGTTGAGTTAAGAACCAAATTGGGTTTTCTCCATGAGAGCTCATACCCATATTTCCCCCACGCAAATGGACAAGTAGAAGCCATTAATAAGATATTGAAATCCACTATCCAATGAATGGCGGGGGCACAAAAATCAAAATGGCACTTGAAACATTTCTCGACACTTTGGGCTTACAAGACTTCCATAAACACTGCCACCAGGTTTACACCATTTCAATTGGTTTATGGCCTAGAGGAAGTTCTACTGATTGAATGTGAAATTCCATCACTTAAGCTAGCCATTGAACTCCTTCCAAACACCTCAACTGAGGAAGAACAATTCATGTATTTGAAAAAACTTGATGAGACTCGTCATGATGATTCTCTCACCAATGAGACACATAAAAATAACATCAATATCTAATACGAAAAATCCGTCTGACCTCGTGTCTTTGATTAAGGTGACCTAGTTTTAGTTAATGACCAAGACCACAATAAGCTAGGGGAAAGTAAGTAAGAATCCATGTGGCATGGCCCTTACATTTTAAAATGAGTGCCACAAAATGGTACATATGAGATGGTTAATTATGATGGAACCCCATTAAAGGAGCCCTGGAATGGGCTCTATCTAAAAACATACTATGTTTAGGGTCGTCCTGCATTCATGCTTCATATATTACTATACCATATATTTGGTGTGTTTTGGTTGTGGTGTGATTTTTTCTTTTGTGTGTGACATTTTGTTTCACCTATGGTTTCTTATCCCTCTTTGTGCTTGAATACGTAGATGTAGGCACCCTCTTCTATATATTTTGGATTTGCGGATGGTGTTAGTCGACGTACCCAGAACCTAGATTCTACAGCTTGTGCAGTTTATTCCCCCACTGACAAGTTAGTGATTTCGGGAGGATTTTTCTCTGTCATTGCAAGAAATAACTTCATGGAATATCATGCCATAATTGGAATTTTGAGTGAAGCTTCCTCTTTTGTCCTATCTCACCTGATTGTTAGTCTCAACTCTCAACTCGTAGTCTTTCAACTAAATCACATTTATTCCATCCATGATCCTATATTGCTTTGTATCTATCTAAGGGTTCGCCTCCTTGAAATATCATTCGATTACATCCAATATTGACGTATACCAAGGGATTTTAATGCAGTGACTGATTCACTCGCAAATTTCATGTTAGACTGGCATCTAAAACATACATAAACATTACATAATCACAAAGCATGTAAAAGTGCAAATATGAAAACCATCATTTGATTAAACACTTATGAATAAGCAGCTAAAATAAAATCCATATATACATAATAGAAAAACTTTTTCTACATGATTAAATCCAAAATGTACATTCGAGAAAAAAAATGGGCTATATTTCCCATACACCATCATAAAAATAAGACAATACATAGGACTCTAATTCTCATATTGTGGCACATTGTGCCAATGGTAACAGATGATCGATCGGGCCACCTGTCATAAGAGATGTCTAATTCCCTTAGGCACCCTCATTGTATGACTCTAGAGATGGTAAGGAACCTTCCACATCTGCATAATAGGGACACCCATGGTGAACCCCTTCAGGTTCATTTCCATGTCTCGAAGCCCTCTAACGCCATATTCCTCTATATGATGTGTCTCTTTACGTCCATGTAATGGTGACATACCTATCGACCACACTTCTCCTTGATCTACAAAACAAAAACAAAAACTATTTTAGATCCCCTTTGTGCAAAAAAACAAAATAAAGTGTTACAAGGTCACATTCTTCGAAGACATACCCATCATGTACCATCGTTCTCCCTCAGGAGGCACAAGATCCATGTCTCCTCTGAAATCCATCCCGACATATAGGAATTCCTTGATCATGGGGATCTGATCTTCCCACCATGCAAAGAATCCAACATCAAATGAGAAAATATGGGGACCATCCCCTAACCATGACATAAGACTAGTCCAACGCTCCTTCCATGGCCTAGTCAGAAGATGTTCGGGCAACTCTATTCATGGTTGCATTAAAGGAACCCACTCTAAGAAGAATGACACCATAAGTAAATTTCCTCCATATCTATATCAAGAGTATGAGGACCTACATGAAAATGTTGGTAATTTGCATCCCACATCCTTATTAGATGCTCCAAAATAAGTGCTTCCTTTCTCATGCTCCGAGTCTTGAAGAATTTGAGAAAAATGTATTTTCTTAGGGCTTCCATGGTGTTTGGGTCATGTAAGGTAGCCATCTCTTTAGCCTCATGTTATCTCTCATTCCATTTGATCATTTTTTCCAACTACTTCTTGCAAATAACAAGAAGAATCATTAGTCCAAATTTGAGCTTCATACAATGTTTTCTTGATCATCTATTGCAAAACAATTATTATAAATAGCACCTATCTCCCACCAGATAGGGTTATAGGGTGATAGTCTCTCCTTAATAGTTACATATAGGGCGATAAAGTCTACTTCATCGCTCCTATCGATGTGCTAGGGGAGCGATAATCCCTATGGGCACCAAGAGAGCCCTAAATCGACTTGAATCATCCCTAAAAATTTTGAAAATGACATAAGAGTACAATTAAATTAAAGAGCATGATGAGGATACTAACCTACTTCAGACGACTCACAAAATGGTCTCATGGATCTCTTACAATCAAAGCTCCAAGATCTTCCCTAAAAGGAGGAAATTTTCAACAAGGCAACACTAAAAGAGGTAAAATTAACTAGGTATTTTCACTTGTTGTTCTTTTATCAATTGGAACTAGTTATTTTTCTATGTTGACATTGCCTTATTTCTTCCATACAAGTTATTTCTTTGAGTGTAAACACTATTTTATAGTATTTATCGATATTTATGACCTTATTTCTATCGAGTCACCTCATACTTGTGCAGAACTTTAGGAGGCGATATTTTTTCTTTTTAGTGACCCTGTTCATGAGAGCATACTTTATTGTTCTTCGATCTTGTTAAACAATGAAGAGTCATATTTCAAGTGGTATTTTATCCCTTTTTCGGCCTCGTAAGACTAAATACAAAAAATGAACACTCTAGTCAATCCTGACTAGATGAGTTCTCCTTGGTATTGTTTTACACTTTTTTCAGGCTTGGGGGACTAAATTTACGAAAAATAACACCCTTGGAGTCTTCTTTAAGATCTTTTCAAACTCTCTAAATGTGATAACAACATCGAGTTTACCCTCCTCGGGGTCGTAAAATTGTACATTGAAGGACCCATATGGGACCAAACCTCTCCTTCTTCAGGTTCATTAAACATGTGATGAGGGACTCATCGAGGATGATTTGTATCAAGCATATGTTACCCTCCTGAAGCTCGTAAAAAAACAATGAGGTACTCACCATTCATGACAGGGGGGAAATTTGAGGGAAGTGGGTCAATTGTTTTTTGGAAAGCATTATGGAAGCTATTTTTTATCACCCTTGAACATGGCACATGTTTGTGTCTTGTCTTACAGTTGGGTGATCTACTTGTCTTTGAGTCATACCAATCCCATCAGTCATTATATTCCTTCATTGTACCCAGAGAGTGACCTAGTTATCGCTGAACAATGTTTTGGTCTATGCCTCATCGATTAAGTGTTGCCAAGTCATTTATCATGCCTCGTAATTTTCAAGGGAAGTTTCATACCAAATCAACCACTCTGCAGTATTACCAACCTTCATCCTCGTGTCAGTTTGTGCTCATTTTATCTATCATATTACATCACTTTCCTGTGTTAGTTTTGTGTAGATGATGGGTGACACATCACGGCCCCCCTTTGACAAGTCTTTTCATGTTGACTTCATCACATTATCTGGGAATTACACTTATAAACCAATCAATACTCTGGAATCTACATGCCTCAATAATAGTTTTTATCCCTTTCAATAGTAGGTTTACATCATTGACTTCTGATCGAATGAATCCACAAATGTTCAACTTCAACTCATTTATTCACATTCGCAAGAATGTACTAAGGTTCCTTGGGAGTCATTTTCATCTTTGGTGATTTCCCCCGCACTTGTTAAGAATATACATTAATGACCGATAATCAAGTGGTTTCTACCATGTTCGACATCAACACATATATTCACATGGCTATAATCGTACCATTTCGAGATTAGATGAAGAGCTTGGGAACCACTTAGACACCTACCTCTGTTATGTGCCTCACCCAGGTTGCAATGGAATATTATTTGAAGTTCTCAGAAGATTCTAGTATGGTCATCATGCTAGTGATCTCATTGATATATATGATGTCAAATAAATTCACTTTGTATTGGTCTGTGGCTATGGTTTTGTCATATCGTAGCTCCACTTTGTATTCTTTCATGGCTACGACCTGATTGATTCATGGAGATATTGATCCATATTTTATCTTTTGTGGACATATCTTTAGTCAGTTCTTTCATGAATCCGCAGTGTATTGGTTGATGACCATGCTTTAAGTCAGTGTATTTTGAGCACGGGTATGCCTACCTTGGGGATGATACATATATACCATTTGATGTTTGTTTGCAACTTCCACCCAAATATCTTATTCTAACACCTTCACAGACATATTTTTGTAAATTGTCTTGGCCATCGAATTTTCTTCTGACGTCACACTTTAGGGGGAATTTGTTACACACCTAAGTGTCACACTACCAAGTGTCACAAGTTCATCACCAGGAGGAAGTGTATGTCATAATCCCTATACACTTTGAAGAGTAAATCTATCACTTGGAGGTAGAAATACTACCTTTTTCCTTGAAAGTTTATCCTCGTTTGAGCTTCATTGCCCCCCCTACCCATATACAAGGAGGGATAAACCATGATCATTTCTCCTCAAGAAACTTAGAGGGACTGATATTCTTTCCCTATGCTCAATTATGAGGGGGCGATGAAGTAGTTGCAACCATCATGCCTTGTTTTGTGAAGTTGTTTATGGGAGATTTAAGTTGATTAATGGATTGGTTCAAGCTACCCTCTATTCAAGGCAAGGTCAATCTTGTTGGTTCAGACAAATCCTCATTTTACCACATGCTCTTCTCAAAATTATCATATGGTTATTATGCTTCAATGCCTATATATTGGTGGCCATGTTTGAGTGAAAGAGAGGGAACTTAGAGCACCATATTTATGATTTTGTGACATGCAAGAGGCTGGAATGGGGATCTTGGAGGAGCTTCTACAATATCAACATTGGGATTGTAAGTGCTTCATTATTGATTGTTTTCCATTAATATATAACTTAACCTATTCCCATCATGCTTGTGTTGTTCACCATATGCATGTCTATTGTTTTCTAATTCATCATAGATATATATGTTCTATTTGACAATATATCGTAGAAGAAGGAGGTATTGCTTTGTTCTTTGTAGGATTTCTCTTGGATCTTGGACATCAAGATCAAGGGATCAAGAAACAAGGATAACTGATGGAAAAGAGGTAAGTCTTGTATCATTTTATTCTCATTTTTATTTTTGACATAAAGAGTAGGCTAGGGAGGAAGTAGAAAACCATGTGTTCCTCTCTTTCTTGAATCAAAGGGGTGTTGATCCAAAGGGGATTTCACCTATCTATAGGGGAAAATTTTCCACAAATGTGATGACCTCCAAAAAAATATCAAATCTCAAGAAAGGCAGGTGCTTTAGCTTTCAATCTTCTTTTGAACTCCCTTTTGGCATGTGTGGTGGAAATTAAGGTTGTAACACCTTGCATATAAATAAATGTTGTTAATTATCATGATTGAATATTGACCACAACTTTACTTTTAACAATGTAATTGTTTTTGTAACTTTTTGAGAAAAGAATTAGAATTATGATACATGTAACTGTTTATGTAATTTTATGGGGACAAGAACCAACATGTTGTTGAAGTAAAAGAATGGCAAGTAGGCAGAGAATTTTTTCTCTCAATGACCATTGAGAACCTTTTTGAATTCCAGGTGGCATATGACTATATAATTTTGTTTATTGTTAATAAATTAAGTATTTTTTCTTTGGAAAAAGAATTAGCCCCTCCAAAAAAATTCCATCAACACATGAAGTATAAATAAAATTCTTAATCCTTTCTTTTTTTAAGTTTTCTTACTTTGATGTTAATTTAATTACATTTATATTGAAAGAAAACTCTAAGTGTTTATTTAATAAAATAGAGTCTTTATAATTCAAAATAAAAATGATCTTTGATTTCAAATTTGATTTGTAGTATGCAAACCATTTGTATTCTATAGACATCCAACATAACGATAATCAATGATCCTAGGGTTAGTGATACCATGAGATTACGGCCTTGAGAAGTCATGCAGATCATTATTGAACTTTATTTTCTTCCTCTAATGTTAATTCTCTTTACATATTCCTTTAATTTTTCTATATTCATTTTTTATTTATGCTTTTGTATGGATTTCATTGGCAATTCGATGGTAATACAATATCATATCATGTGGGTTCTTATTAGGGTTTAAAACTAGTTGAAAGTTAAGTCAATATATTGGATGGTATTAAGGGGGTGAAGATATTTTTAAAATTAAGCTATGGGTATACATATTGGCAGGGATGTGTTCAACTATCCAAAATTTCAAGGAGTGGGGTGGGTTTCAAGTCACCAAAATTTTCAAGTGCAGAGCTAAGTGGAATTAAGAAACTCTAAAACTAGTGAAAATGAAAGTAATCCAATCCTCACCTTAAATATTTAATTTCTTCCTTAAGAAGGATGACTATCATTCTAGGATTTTTATTAGAAGATATTTTAGTCAAATGACATTGAATTTAAATTTAATGTTTGCATGTCCCCAGATGGGGTGCCAGCAAGCTCCAAGTGCTCAACAGAGAGGGTGGCACCTTTCAGGCTTGCGCCATCCATGTGAATTTCATATGACGCACCCCTCTGCATTTATATCCCACCGGATGATTGAACGAAACATTCATTTCTCCGAGATTTGGAATCGATGCTCCGATGTGCCATTCTCTATGTTTTTGTCTGGGCAATGGATGAACTACTGCTAGTGGAAAAACCCCCCTATAACTATACAGACAGTGTATGCTTGTCATGATGGCAAGTAAAACAGCAAAGATGGCAGCAAACGTGCAAAGGATTGTAGGCAGGTCATTGATGACAAGATCAGAGAAAGCATCGATGAAAAATAGGAACAAAGTAAGCTCAGGAGTAATTAGCGTAGAGTCGATCATAGTGCTTAAGCTCGAGAGGAGAAGCGTCAGTGATCGTTGGATCCCATTTAAATTCCTGAAAGAAGGAGGACCATCAGATCTGATTGTAGAAAAGAAGAACATGCAGAAGAGGAGGACAGATCTCAGGCATCAGATCTGAGCATAAGTTCTGACCATCGTTGGATCAGGGAGAACCTGCACGTTCATTAAAGTGCAAGGAGAAGAGGGTATACAAAATCCTGAAAGAAGGAGGACCGTCCATCTACGGGCAGGACACGTGGACACAGATCAACATTTCGCTGACTGGAAAGTCAAAGGTATGAAATTCTCCAGCCTTTCACCTCTCGAACTTGCGATATGCGAAATCGTGAAATAATCTCAACTATTAGATCGAGGCCAAATATGGACCGTTGATTAGGCACAACGAAGGCTCGTGGAGTTGCGAAGTCTCGATAAAATCTTGACCATTGATCCAATAGGGACACGTGGCAAAAGATCAGAGCATCTCAAAGACTCCATTTCAGGGTTTTGCGAATCGCAACTTGGAGAGGCAAGAAACAATACCACGGGAATGTCGAAATCGCGAAATACAAAATCGCGAAATGATCTAAGCCATCAGATCAAGGTTTGATTTGGACCGTTGATCCCACACCATTTTGGAGTTTCGTGGATCAGGAGTTGGAAGTGTCAAGAACATTCACCACAGGAAGGATGAAATCGCGATTTGCGAAATCGTGAAATGATCTGAGCTGTTAGATCAAGGGTTGATTTGGACCGTTGATCCCACGCCATTTCGGAGTTTCACAGATCGGGAGTTGGAACCGTCAAGAACATTCACCGAAGGAATGTCGTAATCGCGATTTGTGAAATCGCGAAATGATATGAGCCGTTGGTTCGAAGAGATCATGGACCATCGATCTGACCCCCTTCGATGTATTGGAGACTGGGATTTCGTTACCGGGAGATGGAGAAGTCAGAGACTCTCAACATCAAGAGTCCCAAAATGCTGAAAAATGAAATGTCGAAAAGCAGTTTATGAACAAGCGCTTGGTCATGGCCATGGTCATATAGTGGGAGGAGCTAGCACAGAAAAGATTTGTTTCAGAGTTTCAGAGATCGCGACATGGAATGGCGAGACACTTGGCCACAGGAAATCCGAAATGATGAAATACGAAATAAAGGCAAGCTTATGAAGATCATTCAATGATGCAGATGAAACTGAAGGAGATCAGAGGGCTACTGTTGCACAACACAGTGAACTTGCTAGAAACTAGTGATGAGTTCTACCAGAGGACTCGAAGAAAATTCGAGGTGATTGACAGAGGGGGTGAAGAGTCTCAAGAGATCATCCAGTAGAACAAAGACTATTCGTGGAGGTGACTGACAAGTGGATGAGTGTTGAAGTTTGTAACTGAAGCAGAAAGTATAAGCTTGACTATGCCAGAGAAGACAAAGAGTCTCAACTTCCAGAGAGGCTGAGGAATCTTAGCATGACATCCAGTGATGCCGAACGCGTGGGAAAACCACCAGAGAAGCTGAAGGGTTACTATGATGATTAAACAGAGCACTCGAGATGTGGAAGAGATTAACGCAGTGTGAACAGGCAGAGGCATGGCGTACATTACATGCACAAGGTGCACAAAAGCTATAAGTACACGGTACAGAGAAGTGATGGAGTGGTT
>JASDQU010309884.1:6789-22402 GCA_032191745.1 Picea mariana | reverse complement strand
CATTTCCTCTTCCTTGTCCCATCGTTGGACCTGCAGATCCTCCTCCAACCTGGTCCAAAGTTGTGCTTCTTTATCAAACAAGCTAGCTGCGGTGCTATCCTATTGCTCTATCTCCTGTAGCTACATTTTTTCTTCCTATTTCCTTTTCTCTTTCACTGCTAGTGGAGTAGTTGGTATGAGTTGTTCTCAGAGATTCTCAATCTCCTTCTGGTATTTCTCGATTTCTTGCACAATCTGATCAATCTTTTCCACTACTACAAGTTCATTCCCCTACGCAGTGTTTGGAAGCTTCTCAACAATTCCTCCTACTCTTTGTTCTAGTTTGTTCCTGCATTCTCTTTCCTCCTAAGTTTCAGACTTGGCCTACTCATAGAATTTTTCAAGTGTCTCTCGCTTCTTTGTTGCTCATTGTAATTCGACCGAGTCTTTGTGTGCACAAGACTGTACCTCATGGTCGATGCTAACCTGCAACTTGTGTAGTGCCCTGGATGGCATCCGTGTCAAGACCAATTGGATGTGTCTTAAATCCTTCAAGGGTGTCTGCCCCACAATTTTATCCATGCGAAGCATACTAGTTATGATCTAGAATTTTGTGTTTTCGTGCAGTAATGAGTGGACTGGATCTCACTCTTCTACCTCCACTTTTTCCTCGGTCTGTGGTGTTGATGTTTTTATGCCCCTGCTGCTACTTTGTTTAATGAGTTGTTGTATGTCTACCAACTCCTCTTGGATCTTGTCCTTATGATGTGCAACATGGTCGAAGTCCTCATCTAGAAAATCTTGGATCATTCTAGTGATCATCTCCCCATTGTCATCCATGATCGTATATTCTGGTGGTGTTCATTGTGCCTTTTATTTCTTGCGCGCGCCTCCTGTCTATGTGGTTGGTCTCTTATTCCCCCATGGTTCCTATGTGTTGGGACTTGTTGCAGTATCTTGCGTGGCCTCGACCTGCTTCTTCTTCTCTTTGACCGACTGTGTATTCCCCTTTTTCCCCTTTTGGGTTCCCATTTTCTTTGGCCCTTTGTCTGCCTGTGTTCTCTTGCCTTGGCCCATTCTTGGTTTCTTGGGCACCTATATTTCTGGAGGTTGTGTTTCTCCTTTCTCTGCTTCTTCCTCTGTTGTTATTTTCGACACTTCCTCGATAATGGCTGGAATCCTCCATTCCTTGGGCCATTCGCTGATGACCGTGTCAATATCACCCTCTGTGATGCAGTAGCGTATCTATAGACATTGTTTCACCAAATCATTATTTTTCTGTATTCACATTGTTTGTCATGTTGCCTGCAATTTTGCGATGTCTGCATATTGCACGACAACTTCTCGTGTAATTCTCCATGTCTTGGAGATGGATTATTGTATGCCACGTAGGTAGCCCTAAAAAATGGATTAGTTTTCCTTCTTGTTCCTCGAGTCCGGCCTAGCTCTAAGCAACAAGTACCTCACTCCCTGCGGCTTTGGTTTGGTACAAAAAACTACATAGCTTGGCTCTTTCCATCCCATGAAGGCTATAAAGGTAATCAGCTATGAGTAGTGGAACCTTTTGCCTAGGTCCTGCACATCCTTGGAGTCCTATAGGAACAAGTTCAATAAGTATGGCACCCAACTCATTGAGGTGCCTTCTATGCATTGGGCTACAACTACAACAACTCCAGCTGGGACTTCCTCCATATGACATTTTCTTAGCATCTTGCAAGCTAATATTTTCACGCCCAATTGTGTGGCTACGTTGTTGATTCATTTGATGATGATCCCTCTTGTGCCTCTGGAGGTGCCATACTTTTTATTCATCTCTTCCACTAGCATTTTCTCCTTGGTTTTGTCATCCAAAAACAATGAGGGATCCATACCTCGAATTGGTAACCCTGTTATTTGCGTAATCAACTCAACGGTTATGGGGATGGGCTTGTCCAACCATATGTCCTCTCCATGTGTGACTGCTAACATTTGTTTGACGCATGTTGTTGAATATTGGCCTCTACCAAAATGTGGTAGGTCCAATAGGCCTAAAATTCATATTTTCTCGATCCCAGATGCCCATTGCTATGGTTGGTTGATCGGTTCTCCAACTTGAGTTGTACCTGCAGTCTGTGTAAATACCCTCTGTGCAAGTTTTGGGAACTTGGATTTATTTTCTACATCGTGGTCTGAATATTTGAGCTTCCCGACATGGCCTAGTAGCTCTGGTCCTATTTGTACCCTAGCTGGTATGCATGGTAGAACAATTTTTGCTGCAGGTTTCTTGCGAGGTCACCTTGGTATCTATATTTTGTCTTTCTGCTGCAGTGGTGGCTAGCTAGAAGTTCCAGTGGCTTCCGTTTTCTCCTCTGTAACCCATTCCAACCAAGCTGATACATATTCACCCATCTCCCCTGCTAGGTGTTCTGAGATGGTCGTTTGAGACTCATCTGGCTCCACTGTTGCTTATGAATTTAGCGTCGTTCCGTTAACTTCTGGAGTTTCTTTTGTATTCTCTTGTTGCATCTGTTTCAGGGTTTTTGCTTCCTGGTTCTGTGGTTCATGCACTGCTACTGGAATATCTATATTCATGGCCTCTACTACTGGCTGTTGGATTTCCTCCAGTATCAGCTTGGATTTTACTGGTATTGTTTCTAGGGATCGGATTTCGTCGATATTGACGACCTCTGGTAGTTGTTTTCCACCTTCTTCCAAAGGTCCTCCTGACCTACTTTGAAGCCTGGTTGGTATGGAACTCTGGCTGGATTTTGTTGGCTTTGATGGTGCCATGGTGGTGAATGTCAAATTTTTGTTGGGTTCGAATAACTTCTATGATCTCTGTAGCATCGCTCTGTGCATTCTAGCTGCTATTTCTCTTCGTTTGTTTTGCTTTCGTGAATAGATTAGTTGCTCCCATGCTCACATGTTGTATCAGCTTCCCATGAGGCTTGTTGAGGATGCTTCCTCCATTATGGGTTTAATGCACCATAACTATGGGTCCAATGCATATTTGGTAGTTTTTTACTTTCCATTACTTATGCTTTGTCGAATCTAGTTGGTGCGATTAAACTAGTGTCCCATCGGTCCTTTTCATCATTTAATTCTGCCTAGTGTTGTCTTGTCATACTTCTTTTTTTGACTTTCCTTTTCCCACTTGTTTCCATTTTGATGTGACCATTATCCTTTGCCGAATTTGTGTTTCTAAACTGTTGTGTCCTTTCTACCTCTGGCGCACTGTGCTTGCTTTGGTTTTGTTTCCTTTTTGTTCTTTTTTTGTTTTTTTATTTTTATTTTTTGACTGCACGGTGGATGGTCGACTGTCCTTACACAGCTTCAGTCGTCTCCCATTGATCATTCCTCTGAGTTCTGCGCCTCCTAAATATATTAACTGTACATCTCCTCCATATATCACATATTTTACCTCATACGGTCCTAACCAATGCATTCTAAGCTTTCCTGGGTGCTGAAACGATTTGTTGGCATACATCAATACTAGATCTCCTTCCTTGAACGTTTTATTCTTGATGTGTCTATCGGTCCAAGACTTTTCTCTGGCCTTCTGAAATTGTTGGTGGAATCCTACTAAGATTTGGTCTTTCTTATACAGCGTTAGTCATCTCCCATTGATCATTCCTTTGAGTTTTGTGCCTCCTAAATATCTTAACTGTACATCTCCTCCATTTATCACATATTTTACCTCATATGGTCCTAACCAATGCATTCTGAGCTTTCTCGGGTGCTAAAATGATTTGTTGGCATACATCAATACTAGATCTCCTTCCTTGAACATTTTCTTCTTGATGTGTCTATCATTCCAAGCCTTTTCTCTGGCCTTCTAAAATTGTTGGTGGAATCCTGCTAATATTTGGTCTTCCTTATACAGCTTCATTGGTCTCCCATTGATCATTTCTCTGATTTATGCGCCTCCTAAATATCTTAACTGTACATCTCCTCCATCTATCACAGATTTTACCTCATACGGTCCTAACCAATGCATTCTAATCTTTCTCGGGTACTGAAATGATTTTTTGGCATACATCAATACTACATCTCTTTCCTTAAACATTTTCTTCTTGATGTGTCTATCGTTCCAAGCCTTGTCTTTGGCCTTATGAAGTTGTTGGTGGAATCTTGCTAAGATTCGGTCTTCCTCCATGGTCAGTAACTGATTCAGTCTCTCATATATTGTGACTCGTTCGGTCATTTGTGTGATGGATGCTACGCGCAAGCTTGGTACTAATAATTTTAATGGCACCACTCCTTCTTGGCCACAAACTAGTTTCAATGGTGTGTTCCCTGTCAAATTTTTGCATGTGGTCCTGTATGCCCATAATACTGCTGGTACTTTGAGGTCTCAGTCGTCTTTGTTGGCATTACAGATCTTTGTCAGTGCATTCTCCAAAATTTTATTGAAGGCTTCATCTGTGCCATTTTCCTGTGGATGATACGGTGTGATCTTATGATGATGGACTTCAAACTCTTTAGTCATCAAATGAATGGTGTTGTTTATGAAGTGCGTGCCTTGGTGGCTCATAAAAATTTTTGGGCACCCAAATCTGGTGATTACATGTTCAAACAAAAAGTGCATTGTTATTTCTACGATGATATCTTTTACTGGTGTGTCTTTCCCCCATCTTGCTAAATATTTTGTCGCAGTGATGATGTACAGATCCCATGTTCTTTTTGCTTGTGGGTTGATTGGTCACACAAAGTCTATTTCCCACTTTTCAAATGCCTGTAATGTTACTTGTGATCATAATGGCATATTGTCCCTTCTATTCGGTTTTCCTACCCTTTGACAGAGATCACATCCTTGACAGTACTCCTTCAAGTCTCCGTGAATCAGTTTCCACCATAGTCCTGTGTGCAATACCTTTTGTGCGGTAGCTTTACCTGCATAATTCCCACTTGCTATTCCCTCGTGGGTTTTGCTAATACTCTTGTTATTTCATGTTCTAACATATATCTTTGCAAGATGCCATCTGTGCCCATCTTATATAAATGTCATGCAATCAGTTGATAGTTGGTCGCGTGGAATACCAGGTTTTTCTTATGCATGGTGCTATATTCTTGTGGCGCAGTACCTCTAATCAAGTATTGAATGATGTCTATGAAGTATTCATCAACAATCTGTACTGAGAATAGTTGTGCATCTGAAAATTTGTCTTCGAGATTCGTAGGTTCTTCTCCATTTGTGACCCTTGATAGGTGGTCAGGTCCTGCATTCAATTTTACTGGTTTGACTATTACTTCCAAGTCAAATTCTTGGAATGGTAGTAACCAACGACATATTCTCCCCCCCAATACTGGCTTTTTGACTAAGTATTTTAGGGCTGAGTGATCTATGAACATATTAAAGTGTTTTCCCAATAAGTAATGTCTGAACTTTTGTAGTGCATAGACCATGGATATGCCTTCTCTTTCTATAGTGTTGTAGTTTTGTTCTGATTCTGATAGTTTTTTTCTTGCAAATGTTGTCGGGTGATCCAAGTCTTTCACTTCGGGTTGTGCCAAGATAGCTCCAAGTGCTATTGTTGGTGCATCTACAAGAACGTGGAATGTCTTCTCCCAGTCTGGAAATACTAATATCAGTGCGGTAACCATCTTTTCCTTCAAGGTATCCAGACCATGTTGACACTTGTCGTTCCATTAAAACTTTGTATCCTTCCTTAGCAGCTCTTCCATTGGTGTTGTGATCTATGCATATCCTTTGATGAATTTCCTGTAGTATCCTATGTGTCCTAAGGTCACTCTTAGTTGACTGACTATTTTTGGTACTGGCAAGATAACAATGACTGTGATCTTTGTTAGATATACTAATAAACCTTATTTGCATACTATATGACCTAACAGTATCCCAAACGGTGTTCCAAATATGCATTTCTTTATATTCAGTGATATATGGCACTGTCTGCATCCTTCTAACATCAGTCGTAAAACTTCCACATGGTTTTTCAATAAACTATACATTGTCCAATCATCAAGGTATACTTCAAGAAATTGATGCATTAATTCTTTAAATGTTGCAATGACTACTCTGGAGAATATTATTGGTGCATTATTCAGTCCAAACAACATGATTGTGTACTGATACGATCTCCATTCTGTCACAAACATGGTGTTGTATATTTCCTCCTATGCTATCTTAATATGATGATAGCCTGAGAATCCATCAGTGAATGAGTAGGCTTAATGTCCTCCCACATTCTCTAACACTTCATCCATGAATGGTGTAGGGAATGGGTCATGTAGGCATGCATAGTTCAAATTCCTCAAGTCAACGCATATCCTAATCCCTCCTTGTTTCTTGTTCTGTACTACCATTTGGCTTATCCATTCTGACTCCTCAACTGGTTCTATGATGCCGGCTTCGAGAATCCTATCGATCTCAGCTTTGACTTTCTATTTGTATATTGGGTTCAATATGTAGGTTCGTTGTCTAATAGGTCTCGCATCAGGTCTGAGTGGTATCTTCATTTCTCCTATCTCTCTAGCTATACCCTTGATCTCTATGAATGTTCTGGGAAAGAGGTCATTGTATTCGCACAACAACTCTGTGATGCTTTCTACTATTTGCTCATCCCATTAATCCCCAATGTTGGCCATTTTGGGTTTCTCAGTTATCCCGATGTTAAATTTCTTTACCTTGATCGACGCAGAAATGACTTCGGATTCTATGGGTGGGACTTTGACGTCTCTTTCGCCTTCTACTTCTTCGATCTGAATATCGTGTGGATCATCTTCGGTGCTTCCTCCTGTACATGGTAACATGCCAACAGGTCCTTGATTATCTATTTGTTTTGTTGTTGTTCTTTTGTGATCAATTGTACTTCTGGTTCTTTGATGAATATTACTCCTCTGATCCATTTAAGGGTTGTGTCTATGTTGGGGTTCTCATGTTCAAATGAGAAAGTGATTGAAAATTTATGTTGCAATTTCATTCAGGTCACAGTTCCCTTGCGCAATTCTTGGTCTGTATACCAATTCGTTGGTATTCCCTCTAGAGTGTGTATGAAGTAATGAGGCCATTCTTCCGGGGGTGTCATTTTCCACAGGGTTCTGCACTTCTCCAAGTGTTCCACTGGTGTCCCTTGTCTTTCATACTTCTGTTGTTTGTTATTTTTCTAGTATGCATCGAACCTTATGCACAGTAACCGCTTACATTGGTACTAATATGTGATTGTATCCTTGTGTGCACCCCACCATCTTGCGAGTCTGGCCTTAAGTGCTAATTCAAGTGCTAACAGTCTTTGGTTCTCTAACACTACATCTTTGTATTGTGTCAAGAATGTTTCCAAATTGTTTAGTTCGTGGAAACTGGGTGATTCCCTGGTTTTTGTGCCTACCCATCTTACTGCGCAGTCTATTCTTGCACATCTTCACGTGGATACTTCATGTAGCCTCTACTTCTAGTTCTCTAAACTGATGTCTGAGTCTATTGCACATGAAGTAATGCTCTGCCAACTGAGTACCCCATTTGCAATTGGGTTTACGTAATTCTCATCGCACGTATTTTTTTGTACAACTAGTTGATTTCCTCTAAGTCTACGCAAGTAGGTTCTACAAACCTCTTCCCTTCTAATGGGTCTAATGGTCTGATGACCCTATATTCTCCAGAATCAAATGTCATTTTCCTGGTTTTCAAATTGATTATGGCCTAGTTGTCAAACACCCAATCCAGACCAAGCAATGTTGGATACGGTGTTGTGTCATCCACTATTTCAGTGACTTAAAAGTATGCTTTAGTCCGTACTCCATCAAGATCTACTATCACTCCTTTCAGTCTTCCAATCGGTAGGACTCTATATTGGTTTGCTAGATTCGATTGAACAGGTGAGTATCCTAATGTTGGATCTCCCATGCATTCCCATGTCTTCTTTGGTAATACATGCACTTCCGATCTTAGATCCAGTATTATGTCTCCCATATTGAAATCCCCAATGTTAGCATTCAGTCTAAACTCCCTACTTTTTATTCTTCTTGTGTGTAGGTGATTAATTGTTTTTGGCTCTAGCTTTTCTTTCGTCTCGCTGCTACATTTTTCTAGTATGTTTTGAAATATTTTCACAGATGAGGGATCACTTAATACCTTGACACATGATTGAAAAAAGCCTTTGATTATACTTACTTGTCTCATGGGTTGCATCTCGTATTCTGGTGCTTCCTTGTCTTGCTGCGCAGTTGAAGTCAATGGCATGCCCTCCTTATGAAATTCTTGTCTGGCTTGCTTGAATATATCCTTCTCCTTCTGTGCATTGAACTACTTTTTTGGTTTGGTGTTCTTCTTCACCCACTGTTTTTGTTCTGGTTCCTGTCGAACTGCGTCAATGCCTATTTTATCTCCTCCACGAGTGACTATGTTGATGTTTCACCCTTCGAGATCCACTAAACATTCTGGTTGTTTTGATTCCTCTTTTCCTAAATATTTACTAGTAAGGTCGGGCATTCCTCTGTATCATGGTCCGATGCGCGACAATACATACAAGTTGTTGGTGGTAGTGGACATTCCCATGCATAATGTCCTGGATATTGACAATTGTGACATGTGATTGATCCTCTACCTCATTTGAAACCTCCTCTGGCACGTCCTTCTCCTCTATAGCCTGCTCGATCACCTCTCGGTGTGTTATACTATGGAACTTAATTGTACTTCACGGTATTGTACTGAGGTTGTTTCGGGTTGTACTACAGCTGTGTGTTATTGTACAGTTGTTGCAAAATATTATATTGTTGTTGCGCAGTGTTGTATGGAGATGGGACTGGATTGAACTATGGAGTTTCTTACCTAGTCATCATATCGGCATGTACTCTATATGCATATGATGTCCCTTCTCGCATCATCTCCATAGTTCTACAATATTTATCATCGTGGCCCACTGACTTACAAAACATGCAATATGAACTCTTTGGGATTGTCTGGTATTTATGCATCATCATGCAGTGATAAGGGTTGCGCCCTGGTTTTTTGCAGATTTCATGCCATAGTCCTCCCGGTGGTAATGGATTTGGCATACCTACTGCCATATACTACAAAAATGTTGGTCATTCGTTCTTTTGGTGTCCTTCCATCCTGCATGTGGTACAACAAACAACTTCTCATTTGTCCTTATTCTTATTATGGTTCAACTGAAATGTTAGATTCTTCAATTCCTCCTTCAATTCCTTGATCGTTGGGTCTGTTTGTTGCTACTAGTTCTCTTCCAGTTGCAAGGTTGGCTGCAGAGCCTCTTCCTACATCTGAAATTTTTGTTGTCGTAAAGAGTATTTTAAGTGCGGGAGTAGTGATTTGGCAAATGGGTGTCGATGTTGCATATCGGTCATGAGGTATTTTAACTTTCCCTTTAGTCACTTGAATATCTGATCGATCTCCCATATAGACTCTCATGGTTTCTATATTATTTTGATCATCTCAGTCATGTACTGATCCTCTGAGATCGGCTTCTGGAACTCATTTATTAATAACTTCTTAATCTCGTCTAGTGTCCCTGTTGTCCCCGAGGCACTGTTTGTGTCTAGACTCATGTACCAGCCTAGCACGCGGTCTCTTAGCATAATAGCTAGTTGTTCGAGTTGTGTATCTTCATCAGTGATCTATTTTTCTTCCCAGATCTTTGCACAAATGAGCAAGTGATTTTCAAGGTATTTTGTTGCTTCTCCCCGAAATTTTGGTAACCGGATGGTGGGATCGTGTCCTTCCATTCTAAATATTGAACTACTACCTCCTCCACATGGTGTAGATACTTGACTACTATTGCCTACACCAACTCCTCCAGTTGTTTCTCCTTCTGTATATGTACTTCCTGTTGTTGGATTTCCTTCGAACTTCGGTTGTCTAAACATTGGTGTTCTCTTTGGTGTATTAGTCGCACATGGGTTTATGGGTTCCACACTGAAATTAATATGGATAGGATGGATTTATTCTCCTCTCACTCTTGGACCTCTTGTCTTCCTTTAGGATTTCCTCAATTTTCTCCATGGCCTGGAGATCCTCTACCTCTTCCCCATCACTTTCCAAGCCTTCCCTCACGGCTAGAGCTCTCTTCTTGGTATTCACCTTGTATTGGTAGGGTACTCTGTGTCCTTCCTGTTGACTTCAACATCCACTTAATCTGGTCGTCATTCATCATGATCGGCTCCAAGGGTTCCTCCTCTTTGTTTACCTTATCCTTACCTTCTTCCATTCCTCCTCTCTCTGTCAGTGCTTCCCCCCTTCCCCCATGCACATAGGGAAGTTTAGCTATCTGATTCCATTGTCATTACACCTTTGTTATATAGTAGTATCTTAATAGAAGTATACAATGATTGAATGTACCTTCCTTGAGGTCCGTATATAATTTTGTGCTCCACTGCACTGTATGACTTCATTGTGTCTAGTGCAAACTCTATTATGAAGCCTGCCACAATACTATCAAGCCAAAATTCTATTGCGCGGGTGAATTTGTTGTTCACCTGTTGTAACTGCTCAATCTGTACTGGGGTCCACTATAGCTGTCGAATCTAGTTTTTTGCATGGTTATCTTTCAACCTTAGTATCCACTTCTGCAGTATATGTGGAAAGTCATAGAAAAATAATTTGTGCAAATCAGTAAACACGTATTTGTCCAAATATTTGGGGGTTTTATTCTAGGGTTTCTATTGTCTTTCTGTGCAAAATCTAGCTCTTTGGTTCTCAACCAACTTTTGATTTCTTCTTTTGTAGGGTTCCACGGTCTCAACATTCCCTTCTAATGGATCATTGCTCTCATATTTTCTTTACTTGTTCCTCGCTAGATCTATCTCAGCTACTCAATTTGCCTCTATTCCTACCAACGGCAATGGAACCATTTGTTGGTTACTCTCCTCTATTCTACTCTAAGCTTATTATTGACCCCGGGTTCATGTCTTTCGGGTTTACAAAAAAGCCTCTAAAACTATCGGTGCTCCTGGTAAACCAGAAGGCAACACAGCACAAAGAATGAGCTGCACAATCTCAGCCAAGTTAGCTTTAATGGGTGGCTTTCAGACTCAGTTGTTTACAGCCCAGGATTGAGTATGAGATATGAGATCTGTATTCAAATCCATTTACTATAACTTTTGATTGTAACCTATTGTTATTCACGAATGTGCATTACCTTCAGTAACTTATTTCCTTAATAATGCAACCATATTTCATAGCAATATAATAACCCATTCATTCATTAAGCACAATATTTAACTACTATAAAGAGGATAAAGATATGCATGCATTCATCACATTACACATATATTACCATGGTTCACCCCCTCCTAGGCTACATCCACAAAGATTTGGCTCTCGTCTCTTTTATTATGGTAGTTCTACATCTACAACGTTGCACGCTTACAATTCTCCTCAGATGGGTAAGATCTATATGAGGTGAACTAGACTGCACCAGGCTCCTCAGCCTATGATCTAATCCTCAATATCTACCTTCTCTCCTCTCCTCTAGCTCAACAACTTACAAAATAGTTCATACAATAACATTACATATCACATCAACTCATACATATCTGCGATAATGCAAAGCCAACTACTAATTAAATCAAAACAACTGCAAAATCCCCCAAAATTACCAAACTGAACCCCTCCACAATACCTCAGTATCAACATTTATACATCTTTGGCTCTTCATCCATTACCATTCATTACCAAAACCCTAGCCCTACTAACGTTAGGTCTTCCTCCCATGTGTGTGTGTTGTTCCTCCATCCAGCTGTCACTTTCCTTGTGCAGGCTTTCTTGCATGCGCACATGTTGCGTTTCCTTCCAGTTGTCTCTTTTCTTTCTTCACTCTTTGTTTCCCCACGATCATCCTTATTTCCACTTCGGCCTGCTACCAACACCTACCAATGATGAAATTAGGCCTAGGGTGCAAGGTGGGACAACAACTTCATGTGATTCTGAGATAGGGTATGGCCAACATGAAAAGTCAAGAGTTATAATAAATGTATGACACACGCTTTATAATTTCTTTGAGCAAGATCATGAGACATATGGATAACTTAGGAAGTGTAGACTTAACAATGATCATTGACAAAATTTTCTGATGCAAGAGGCATAAAAAAACTCTCCATAGGGACTAGAAGAATAACTAGTCGGAGGAGTAAAATCTAAGTAATGAGATCATCTTCCTAAGGTCTTGCTAAACCCAAAACTTGGATGAAAAGGACTCAAGAATTTGTGCTATGTTCAAAGACGACACGACTGTTGTCAATAGGAGATAATATAATTTTCCCACCTATCTTTTTTAGTTTTTTCATAGTACAAGAAATGATATGATATAGGAGAGGAAACAAGCATCATGAATAAGTAACTAGTTCGAAGAATTGGAACATACCTATGCTCAATGCAAGGGAATTCATGTAAGGCATGGACACTCGAGGGGATGTTTCTTATATGGGTAAAGGGTGTCAACTTGCAAAGGATATATGAAAGGCACCTGCTTGGCTAGTGATGATAATTGTTGGGAAAAGAGGATTATAATGAGAAAGTGGGAGACATAAATCAGATCAATGATGCAATAAGTATAATGGAATGAAATTACAACTTAACTCCACAAGTGTCATTTTTCATATATTTAGTCCCCTAGGCTTAAAAAGGTATAAAACAATATCCAAGAGAACTCTTCTAGCCAATGGTGACTAGAGTATTCATTTTTAGTAAACATCCTAATTGGTTTGGAAAAGGGTTAAACTTATACCAAATAGAGATCCTTTAAAAAACATTTAATGAGTGTGAAAGAGACAAGTTCACTCAACAATATTTTCATTTTTTCGGGATTCAGAAAATAGCTTAACCAAGACTCGGGGGGAGTCCCATAGGTAGTAGTCAGAATGATATTGAGTAAGAAAAATGGGGTTCGAATGCAAAGTCATATTGGAACTATAAGGAACTCTCAGTCATATGGAATAACTTATGCATGGGTATCAAATGGAAAAATTGGTTTAACTAGGGTACCCATGTTTGGTAAGTCTCTACCACTTAATAAAAACACTTCTAGTAGCAACGGGAAGGTTTCATGTCACTAATAAATGGGTTCGTACCTAGGGAATATGAATCACGGTCTTAGGACGATGCAGAAATGAAAAACGATGTGAGAACCTATCTTATATACTAGTGATAGAATATACCTGTCATAGGCACAAATGGATGATATGACACTGGAAATCTATTAAAAAACCTAAAACAAACTAGGTCTTTCACTTTGTTATTAGTCCATAGGAAAAAACTATCTAAAAAATGTTTTTTATATATTTCATTTTTTTTTGTTTTTCAATTTGATAAAGGAAAACAAAAAACATTTGGTCTTCAGCTCAACCTATATATGTTACAATGGATGAATCTGTAGACATGTTTTATTTACTTAGTTATGTGACAAATGCCAATCTAAAATATAATTAGCATATGCATCAGATACTTGATTAGAACTTCTAGGGATGTGATTATAAGTAAGAAAATAAAGCAATTGTTCCAAAATTCATACACATAGGAATAATCAGAGTAATGTAGGATCTCTCACGCTGTAATTTTCGTTTAACTGACATACAACTAATTGGGAGTCTAGGAGAACTTCTAAAGATCAAACACCATGTGAAATGGATTCGTGTAATAGCTATATAATGGCATTATACTCAACCAAATTATTCATTGATGGCTCCAAAAAAATGCCACCTGAGGACACCAGTTGTTTCTGAGGTGAATAAATAACCCAAGTGATGGAAGCCAAGTTTTTCATATGATGATTGGCATCGTCTATGAATTCTAAGTATATTGAAGACTCCATTGACATCTGCCAACCAAGGGAAAACTCAATAATAAAGCAGATGCCACAAAATAAATAAAATAAAAGGATTGTATACACTAATATACAAAGGCCATGTTCGAGTTTGAGGGCTCAAGTGTAATATCTTTTAAGGTAGAGCCCATTTATGGGCTCATCCATCACATTTCCTTCATAGTATTCTAATTCATAGGCTCCTTTCTCTAAGACATGTTGCATGATATAAGTACCATGCCACATGGGGTTGAACTTTCCTGCCCCCAACGGTTCTTTGGCTTGGTCATAAAGGAGAACCAAGTCACCCACAATGTACTGTCAGGGATAGAGAGACTTATCGTAATGAACCTTAACACACTGTTTATTCACTTCAATATTCATAGAGGAATCTCGACACTACTCATTGAGGTGCTCTAGGTATATGAGGCATTCTTCAAGATCCATCATGTCAGGTAGGAGATCGATTTCCAATTTAAGGGAAGGGATTTTTCATTCAATAGGAATAATCGACTCCACACTATGTACTAACTGAAATGGTGAGAAACCAGTGGAATTATTTACCGCGGTTCGGTATGCCAAAGTGTATGGTAATGAATCATATTCCAGTTAGATTTACTCTGACTGACAGTTTTTTGCAAAATTTTCTTTAGAGACTTATTCACAACCTCTACTTGTCCATTTACTTGGGGATAATAAGAGGAAGAATGATCGTGTGTAAACCCTAGTTTTCATGCCTACTCTCTCATCATCTCATTTTGGAAGTGACTACCATGATCAGTGACAATATCTCTTAAGATTCATAACAAGGCTATATTTTGATTGAAAACGAAAAATTTTGCAGTCGTACCATCGGATTTAATGGTAGGCATGGCCTCAGCCCATTTAGTAAAATAATCTATGGCCAAGATAATATGTTGGTGCCCCCTAGTCAAGGATGGGTTGTACTCCACGAAATCCACCCCGCACTTGGTGAAGGGACCGATGCTAATTTGTGGGTGAAGAGGAGCTCGGTGCGAGCACATTTTTTGGGAGAGCACCTAGCAAGGGTGACACTTCTTAACCGCTTCAATGCAATCTTTAAAAATTGATGGCCAAAAATAATTAACTCACAATATCTTTTGGGTTGACACAAGCCCAGATAAATGACCACAACATGCCCCACTATGAGAGTCATTAAGAACATTCTTAGCCTCCTCATTAGTCAAAAAATGATGAAAAATATTATCCACCCCTCAACAATACAAAGTGTCATCGATAATAAGGTAGTTTTTAGCCTGATGACATACACGTCGTTGGTCGTCTCTCGAAAGATGTTGGGGGAGCTTCATGGTTTGAAGGTAGATTAAAATATATTCATACCAGGGGTCCAAAGACAAGATAAGGAAGATATGTTCATCCATGAACAAATCGTCATGAAAAATATCCTCATCCAATCTAGGGAAGTCTAACATGAGTTCTGCAAAAACTAGTGATTTCTTGAACTTCGCGGAAGAAAAATCGAGATCAAATTATTGCAAAATAACAATCCACTTATTGTATTTCCCCCTATGATACTCCTAGTAAGGATGTATTGAAATGGATTAATATTCACAACCATGGTAGTTTTTCAGAGTAAGATATAATTCCATAATATCTAAACTACATGTACAACAACAAAGGCCAGCTTATATATGTGAGAGTATTTAAGTTCAAGACCAACTAGAATTCAACCAAGGTAGTAGACAACATTCTCATGGAGCTCATCATCCTCCTGAAAAAGTACCATACCAACCATCCCTTCAGATGCAACAATATAAATAAAAAATTCTCTACTGTAGTTTGGGGGCTTCAGTAAAGGTGTCGATACCAAGGATTTACTAAGAGCATCGAAAGATTACTAG
>JASDQU010309883.1:146480-161486 GCA_032191745.1 Picea mariana | reverse complement strand
ATCAGCACTTCTGATCCTTGGTACGGAGACATTCTCCTCTACCTTCAAACACAACGTTTTCAGCCCAACATCTCTCGTGAAGAACGTCGACGCATCCGTCACCACTCTCGCCGTTATCTCATCCTCGGCGACACTTTGTATCGCCCTGGTATTGACACCATTCTTCAACGATGCCTGATTCACAAAGAAGCTGAACGCGTTTTGAATGATTGTCACCTTGGCACTTGTGGCGGTCACCTTTCTGGAATGGCCACAGCCCAAAAAATATTACGTGCCGGCTACTTTTGGCTCTTGATTTTCAAAGATTGCATCGAGGCTGTCAAAAAATGCCCACCTTGCCAAATCTTTAACAAGAAGGCACGCACCCACCCCACTGCCCTGCACCCCATCATTTCCATCGGCCCCTTCTCCAAATGGGGTATCAACTTCATGCAGTGTAAGCCTACCTCAGCCGGGGGGCACGGTTACATCATCGTCGCCGTCGACTATTTCACAAAATGGGCTGAGGCTATGCCTACCTTCCTGAATGATGGTCGTACTGCAGCTCTATTCCTCTTCAACCACATCATTACTCATTTTGGTATACCACATGCCATTGTCACTGACCATGGTGCACACTTCAAAAACCAGATGATGAGCGAGTTACATGTCAAATTGGGTTTTCGCCATGAAAACTCATCCCCTTACTACCCTCAAGTGAACGGGCAAGTAGAAGCTATCAACAAAGTCTTAAAAACCATGATCCAATGCATGGTAGGGGAAAACAAGACATCATGGCATTTACAACTGTTTTCCGCTCTCTGGGCCTATCGCACGTCCGTGAAAACCTCAACTGGATTCACTCCTTTCCAATTGGTCTATGGCCTTGAGGCCATCCTACCAATCGAGTGTGAAATTCCATCACTCAAGTTGAAAGTAGAACTCCTGCCCCATACTTCTGTGTAAGAAGAACGATTCTTGTACCTATCCAAGTTGGACGAAACACGCCGTGATGCTGCTCTCATTAATGAGGCACATCAAAAACGAATTAAGAGTCAATATGAAAAAACCGTCCAACCTCGAGCCTTCGCAGAAGGAGACTTAGTCCTCGTTTATGACCAAGCACATGATAAATTGGGAACAGGAAAGTTAGAACCTATGTGGCACGGTCCCTACATCGTGAAACGTGTTTTACACAAAGGTGCTTATGAACTAGTAGACCATGATGGAATTTCTCTGGGAGAGCCCCGAAACGGGCTTTACCTTAAGAATTACTATGCCTAGATCACCTAGCATCTGTACTTTGTACATTATTGTATTTTAGTTTGGTGTGTCTTTTCTTTCGCGTGCTTGAGTCTTTACCATTGCCACTCATGACTGTGTCTGTGTTTTCATGCGCAGATGACGTCTACCTTTCCTATCTTTTTTGGGTTCGTGGATGGCGCCAGCCGACATACCTGGAACATCGCTTCGGCGGCATGGGTTATTTATCAGTTTGACGAGGTGGTGAGTTCATGAGGCATTTGTTTAGGACCAGCAACCAACAATATGGCAGAATATCACGCTGTCATTGGATTTTTGACCCAAGCCTCCTCCCTAGGTATCTCTCGTATCATTGTTTACTTAGACTCCCAACTCGTGGTTTATCAACTCAACCACATCTATGCCATCCGTAGTCCTATCCTGCTATGTCTACACTTGCAAGTTCGTCATCTTGAACGAATGTTTGATTACATTGAATATAGACACATTCCTAGAGAACTCAATAGTGTTTCAGACTCGTTAGCCAATTATATCATGGATCGGTATTTAGCCCACAGATAAGATTCAAGGAAAGCAAAAACTGTACATTACATGTAAATTAAAACACACCACAGGCATCATCATGTATAAATCATTGGCATCATAAAACTCGAAACTGTATATATATATATATATATATGGCGTGACTGAAATGTTTGCATTACATCAAAAAGTCTGTAAGAGAGCAAAATATTGGGTCTATCCGCCCATACAATATCGCCTGACAAGGTATACAAAAAACATGATCATGAGGAGACTCTAATCTCCCCGTGCCGCATTATGCTGTGAGTAACATAATACTGTACGTACTACACACATCAACAGAGAATTGATATTCTCTAGCACCCCTACAGTGTGCCTCTGCAGATGCAAAGGCACGTCCCCCCTCCGCAGAGGAGGGATGCCCATAGTAAGTCCTTGGAGGTTCCTCTCAACCTCCCGAAGGCCCACCACTGGTACTGCTGGGTTTGCTGCAACTGGGACGTCGCCACGACGTCCTGGCACTGGTATATCCACTGGGCGTACTGCTCCCTTGTCTGCATATTAAAAACAAAACATATGTCAGAAACCCTCTTACATACCCAAAAAAAATACATATACATCAAAAACTTAAAAAACTGAACTTGGCAAGGAATGGCTTAGTCTCTTACCTGACTTGTCCCAATCTTCTCCTGCAGGTAAAATCAGATCCATACTCCCGTGGAAGTCCACGTCAGCGTAGGGGAAGTCCTCTATCCAGAGGTACTGTCGTCTCAACCAGGCGAAGAAATCACCAGTAAAATGAAACTCTGACTCTGAGACTAGTCTGGGGGACAAGATAGTCCATCTCTCCATACGTGGCTCATCCGCTGGTCGTACTGCTAGTGCGATCTGAGGCTGCATCTGAGGGATGCGCTCCAATAAAAATGAGACTAAGAATGAGCCATAACCGAACTGTTTCTGACCATTCATGCATCGCGAGATCTGTTCCTTCACGTTACGAAGGAACGTCGCACTCCAATTGAACAGTGTTGGTTCTAAACACTGAACAGCATAGGCCACTTGTGACCTCAAGGCCAAATGAGCATTGGTGCTACCAGTCACACTCGTGATAGAAAACAATATCGATCGGAGAAGCAGATCTCGTATATCCTTGATAGGGATCCTGCCCCCTACCAATCTCTCTCCCGAAACACAGTGACATGCCAGATACATGTCCACCTGCTCAGGTAATGCCCTCTGCCCTGTAAAATCTATGGGGACCCCTCTTTTCGAGAGGCCGGTCAGAAAGTACACATCCTCCAACTCAATAGTTAGGAGTTGTGTACCAATGCGGAATCCCTGTTCCGTAACATCCCACAAGCCAATCATGTGCTCAATCAGTAGAACCTCTCTTTTCATTTTTTGCAATTTGAAAAACTTGAGCAAACCATAGGCCCTCAAAGCGGCCCGTGTACGGGGACTTCGTAGAGAAGCTAAATCATCCATCTCATGTTCTCACTCTTTCCATTCGATCATGGTTGCCGAATACACCTACAAAACAAAAAATCAAAATTTGCATCATTTCCCACGTTTTTGTGATTTCGGCGATTTTCAAAAAGCATTTTAMAACATAAAATCAAATTTCCATTGCATCTAAAAGCAACCAATCATCCTTTTTGACCACCACACCCTTCAACGTTTACCAAACAATGATCAAAACGTGGTAAAAACATAGCACGACTTGAGGGGGTGCGTGGGCCCTTTGGAGGAAATTTTGATGGGTTTCTTTCTATAAAATGGTCGGTCTAATCAAGTGTAAGGATGTAAACATCATAACTACCCTTCCCCCTTGCATTTTTGTGAAAGAATCCCCCCATTCCATTGACTTTTAAAGGGAGGCCGATTTGGTTCAATATGGTCGACCCTAGGGCTTTGTGTTTTAAATTAATTATGCCATGAAAATAAAATTGAAACCATGCAATTGAAAGAGTAGAGGACGAGCACCTACCTGGTTCGAACGGTGAGTAAAACGGTCGATCGTATCTCCGGCACCGAGAAAAACAAGATTTGCTCCAATTGAGATTCTTCAACACTCCACCAATCCTTGCAAATGAAAATGGTAAATGAGTTTTTGAATCCATTGCTATATATAAAATTTCATTTTTTATGAGCTATGGTCATTTTGGGTTTCTCTAATGGTGCAAATGACTTCGCTAATATCCGGTTTGTAGCTTCTGGCATTGCAGGAATCTTGGCAGTTCTAATAAATTATTTACCTTGTTGAATTTACGAGCATAGTCTTAGTTCATTCTCGAGCTCGACAATATGAGAACGTAACCGGGTAAACTTTTATCACTTTTTCGGACCCGTACGGATACATCACACGAAAAAGGAGCCCCCCTGGAGTCTACTTTAAACCCTTTTCAGACTCTCTAAATATGAAAAGATTGTCGAGTGATCTTGCTTTCTTTCACACTCGTTAAAAGGTCAGAAAGAGCATCTTTCGAGCGATAGTTTAACCCTTTTTCGGTCTCGTTAGACTACTGTACGAAAAATGCACTGAGAGAGTTCCCTTTTAAGTGTTTTTCCAAACTCTATAATCCCGAAAAACCTTCTAGTTTTCTGTCTTTGGACTCGTTAAAGCACACATCGACAGACCCATATGGGAACGAACCCTTACTTCTTCCGGTTCATTAAACAAAAGGAAGAGGAACTTACCGAAGGTGAGTTATATCGAGCATGTGTTATCCTCCTCGAGCTCATTAAATCAAAAAGAGGTACTCATCTATCTGGATGGGGGGAAAATTGAAAGGAGCAAGCCAAGTAGTCTCTTGAGAACACCATTCAGCATTTCTTAGAGTCGCCCTTGAACACGGCACTTGGTCATTTTACACATATCATAATCCACTGAACCTCTGCACTGAACCAATCTTCTGAGTTTCCTTTCACTCCTTTGAGTCACCCCACGCAAGTCACGATACCCATTGCATAGTTTTGGTCCATGTCATGTTTCGTTGTTGTGCCTCAGTGTTCGAGGGAAGTATCCGCCTCAAAAGTCAACCATCCCAAATATCTTGCCTCAAAACCTGTGTCAGTCCATATGATCTACCAATTACATCTCCATGTCTGTTTCGTGTCGTTGATGGGGGATACATCAAGGCCCTCCCTTGACGAGTCTATTCCTATCGACTTCAACGCATTTATCCAAGAATTAGGCTTAGAAACCATTTAGTACTTTGGGACTTGCATGCCTCAATGGCAGGCCTCCTCACATTCGACAGTGGGTTTACATCATTGAACTTTGATTGAATGATTCCATGAATATTCGACTTCAGCTCATCTATTCACGTTCGCTGGAATGTACTACGGTACCTTGGGAATCATTGACATTAATGGTGATCTCCCTCGCACTTGTTAACGGTCCACACCATTGGCCGGTAATCAAGTGGTTTCTGCCATGTTCAACGTCAAGACATCTATTCACATGGTCAGATTCGTACCATATTGGGATTGGTATGAAGACCCTGGGTTGAGCCTTAATTTTGATATATGCTTTGCCCAGGTTGCAATGGAATTTCTTTCGAACAATGACACATACACTGTTACATAGATCCACTTTGTATTGGTCGTGGATATGTCCTGTCATCTCGTAGATCCACTGTGTATTCCTCGTGGCTACGATCAGTCTGAGTCATCAAAGTATAGATCCACATTGTATATTCGGTGGCTATACACTTTTATCAATACAATTATGGATCCGCAGTGTATACTATGGCGGCCATATCTCAAATCTTGATAATCCAAGCATAGGTATGCCTGCCTTGGGTTTTGAAATATGTCATGATATTTGTTGGATGTTTGTGTGCATCTTTCATCAGGTTCTCCGAGTCTATACCCTTGCTTGAACATCTACAAAGCATTTCAGTCATCAGTTCGCATCTTCTGACTTCATACTTTGGGGGGCATTCTGTTACATGTCAAAATTGCTCAGATGGATACGTGTCGCATTGTCCCTATCAACTGTCGTAAGTGTCGCATCTTCCCTTCATCTTTTGCAAGTGTCACAAGTTGATCACTAGTGTCGCAAATAATTTTTAGACATGATGTCGTGATAACGACACTAAGGAAACACTTATGACATCTCACATGACTCATTTGAAGGAAGAGAACTGGTTTACTGGGATCAAAAGAATCTTGACACCTGAAAGGAGCCCTGAAACTGAGGTTTGGAGAGGGAACACTCCCCTAATGCAGCTGCAGAAGCGCTGGCGCTCCCCTATGATGTGTTAGGGAGCGTTATAACGCTCCCCAGACCCTTTTGGAGGAGCACTGCTCATCTTAAGAGCGCTGGCGCTTCCCAATGCTTTCCAAGGAGCGCTATAACGCTCTGACAACCCTTATGAAGGAGCGCTCCCTAATCTGGGTCATTTGTTAGCCCGTTGAGAAGAATAAGGGAAAGAACATTCAAGATTAGGAGGCTGTTGTGCTCGAATTCTTGGTCTCATCAACAGATCCCTGATCTATGGAGAAGGTTCCCAACTGGTTCTAAACATAACTCAAGAGGTTAGGCCCCTCCCAACCTATATAAGCAGGCTCTATGATGGTGGAAAGGAGGAGAGAATTGAATATGTGAAACTTATGATCTTGGAGGAAACTCACAGTCAGCCAAAGGAGAGGAATCAGTGAAGCTGCTGTCATCCAGGTCTTGGATCTTTCAGGCAAGGGTTAGACGAAGAGGACTCGACAAAGCTGTCGCATTCGCGTCTACGATTGTAAGTACTGCTGTTGTTATTCTCATTAATATGACACGCTTGGCCTGTTTCTTTTCAGTTTGTGTCTGATGTTACATGAACTTATCATTTAATGGTAGATCTATTTTCAAGCTAATATCAATAGAGTAGGAAGTAGTCGTATCTTGCTTTGTCCGCAGAACTCAGCGAGGAGCAGAAGATTGGAGCGCGACTTGGAGCGTGCAGGGACAAACGTTGATAATAGGTACTTCTATCATCCTTCCTTCTCATGTATTAGTTTAAATAGATTTGAAAGAAATTCAGTGTCCACGTTAAGCACTTTTCTGTCTAGGGTTAAGGTCAAGCCTTAGAGGTCGATCTACTTGTCCGCAGGCATATTTTCCTACAACAGAGAGTTCAATGAAAATATCATTCTCGAAATGTTTCCCATGTTCATAGACTAGTTAGAGTGGTACTCCAAAGTGGGATATGACGTGGTTAAAGGAACAACACGCTGCTTTGTTAGAGGTGTTGTTGAAGGTAGGCATGGATTCAGCCCACTTTTTGAAGTAATCAACTGCAACTATGATGTATTTGTATCCATTGCTGGATGGAGGGTTGCAAGTCATGAAGTTGATGCCCCATTTACAAAAGGGGCCTGCAGTAATGACTGGGTGTAGAAGAGCAGGTGGTGCACGTGCTTTGTTGGCATAAAGATGGAATTTATCACATCGCTTCATGGCATGAATGAAATCATGAAATAATGTAGGCCAAAAGTAACCTGTGTGGAGGATTTTCTGAGCGGTGGACATCCCTGAGAGATGGCCCCCACAAGTGTTGTTGTGGCAGTCGTTCAAGAATCTATCGACCTCGTTAATAGTCAGGCATCGACTGAGTATGATGTCGACCCCTCGCCGATATAAGATATCCCCGATGAGAAGGTAGCGGGGTTCTTGATGATGAATACGTCGACGATCATCTCTTGAGAGGTGGTTTCCAAATTTTTGTGTTCGGATATAGACGAGAAGATTGCCATACCAAGGGTCATCTGAGGGGATGTAAAAGAGATGTTCATCGAGGAAGTCGGTATTGACAGGGGAACTGGTAGTATCGGAGGGTAAATCCGTGATGAGTTCGACGAGGACGAGAGCTTTCTTGCTCTTGAGTGTTGAAAATTCAAGATCGTGCTCCTGAAGGATGACGATCCATCGAGCAAATTTACTGTTAATTTGTTGACGACTGAGCAAGTATTGCATGATATTGGAATCTACTATGACTTTGGTAGTTCGAAAAAGAATGTAATGGCACAGCTTCTGGACTATGAGGATGACTAGAAGGGATAGTTTCTCTTCGTGATTGTATTTCAAGGGTGTCCCTGAGAGATTTTTACTAATGTAGTAAATGACATGCTCATGATCATCATCCCCTATTTGAACGAGAACTCCTCCTACTGAGACGGCTGAGGMTGATATGTAGAGGATATAGTCGCGGTTATAGTYGGATGGACTAATCAAACGGGCATTGGAGAGTGTCGTTTTAAGATCATTGAAAGCATTTTGGGCATGTTCATCCCATTGGAATGGGATGTTGTGGCATAGTAAGTGAAGGAAACTGTGTGCTCGAGTGGCATAGTCTATGAAAAAAYGTCGTAAAAAGTTAGCTTTGCCTTRTAGGCTCTACAGTTAGCGTAAATTTCGAGGGGGAATTTCCCTGATGGCTTGGACTTTGAGGGGATCCACGGTAAGGCCTCTTTGGGAAACAGTGAACCCAAGAAGGAGGCTAACAGTGATGCAGAATACACACTTGAGGGGATTCAAGCGGATATTGTACTGACGACACATTTGGAAGATGATTCGTAGATCATCGAGATGATGAGTGTGTTTCTTGGATCGAGCGGTGAGGTCATCCAAATATGCGAGGATGATATGAGCTAGATCATGAAAGATGTATGTCATGGCTCGTTGGAATGTCACTCCAGCATTCTTGAGGCCAAAAGACATGACACGATATGCGAAAGTACTCCAGGGGGTAGTGAATGCAGTTTTGTACTGATCAACTAGGTGAATTTGGATTTGGTTGTAGCCAGAGAATCCATCCATGAAGGAAAATGCCTCGTGACCGACGCAATCATCGATAATTTGGTCGATAAAGGGCGTGGGAAAGTTGTCTTTGGGACAGGCGTGATCGAGGTCGCGAAAATCCATACAGACACGAATATTGACCKATTTTTTGTTAACAAGGACAGGGTTGGAGACCCATGATGTATAGGAGATGGGGTAAATGAATCCAGTGACGCGTAATTTATCAATCTCAGCCTTGATGGCCACTTATTTGGATGGGCGTACAGGCCGTTGTTTTTGGCGGACAGGCGTGATATCAGGCCAAGTGTCTATTCGATGTTCGATGATAGAGGGGTCAAGGTCGGGCATATCCGTGTATGATTGGGCAAAAATGTCCTGGTATTTTTGGAAGAGATCTTTGTAGGTAGTAATTTCTTCAGGAGTGTGCGGCACCAATAGTGATTTCCTCGACGACTCCATTTTTTATGGAAATATCGATTTTGATGGTGGGGGAAATGTTGGCCATATTTCCTTCTTCAAAAGCATCAGGGACAAAGATAGGGTTGTTGAACCAGTCGATATGCCCTGATGGGATAAAATCATTGGTTTCGACTGCATATATGGGGTGTTGGTTAGGAGGCGCAAAGGATTCCTATGAAAGGAAGAGTGATCTATGGTGTAGTGCATCCCATGGGTAGTCAGGGGTGGTTAATTCCTCGAGTATGTCCTCGTCACAGTGGAATTGTCAGAAATACAAGGTATCGAAAATAGTAATATCGGTGACTGTCACCATGTGATTTTTGTCTGGTGATGAAGAAGCAATGGGAGTGACACAAGGAGATTGTGATGGTTCTCTCGACATAAACAAAATATCGAGATACTGAGGGTTAAAAATGGTAGTCGGGCATAAAATTTCCATGGGGAAATGAATGGGGGAATTGGGGGGATTTGGGGGTAAATCCTCGTAGAAGTCATCCAAGAACCATGGGGGAGTAGGGAGTGCTTCAGGTTCAGGAGAAAGGATATGAATAACCACTGGATATGGAGTAGGGGTTATCATTGATTCTGCTGGCACTGGAGGGGGTGTAGCATTTTGAATAAGGGCCATTTGGCGACGCCTATATTTGATGATCATAGGACATTGATATGTAAAATGATCAAGAGATTCACATAGGGTGCAAGGACACCTCATACGTTCATTGATTGAAGTGGTGACATAATGGATGTCATTGCTATGGGTACTAGATGACATGGAGGTAGAGGGGTTTTGTTGAAAACTCTGGTGTGCTGCCGTGAGTGTCTGTCGAAACTGAGGTAAGGCGAGGCAATGATGAGTATAGTGGCCATACTCTGAACATATGGCACATGCGAATTTGGATCGCATCCCTTTATTTCATGTAGTGGATGACATTGTCATGGTATTGGGTGTGCTTGATGAAGCCATGGGTGATGGGGTTGCACGAGGGAGTTGGATTAGATTGCGTAGCTCGGGGAGAGAGGGACATCGATTAGTGGAGTGTCCTTCTTTCTCACAGAGTGTACAAGGAGGTTGGATGCAAGGAGGGAGAGGAGCGATGGGCTCTTTCTTATTTTGTCTACCTGCAGTTGTAGTTGAGGCATTAAAAAGAGGGGGTGAGGGTGTTGCTTCTAGAGTAGGTATTGGAATCTGTATCAGAAATCCTTTGGCTTGAGGAGGGAGAGATGGTTGAGGAACCATTGTTGGTGTATGTAGATACCATAATGGGATTGCTAGCACCATATTGGGAAGGGTAAGTGTTGAAGCTACTTGAAAAGCTTGGATTCCTGGTGGGGGGTAGAAGAAGGGGATTTGAGTAATGGCTTGGGGAACTATTTCCCAAACTGGGATATGGCCCTGGGGTGAGGTGAAATCGTGAACTGGTGGTGTTGATGATTACTCAAGAAATTCTTAAGGGAGGAGCTCTGCAACTAGTGGGTCGTCAGATATAAGAGAAGCCTCACTGGGAGGAAGGGTATCCTCAATGTCAGTTCTCTTGGATGAGATGACACATACCTGATTGGAAGGATGAATGAACGGTGGTGCACCATGGTAAGTTCCTAACAAGGATGGGTCTTTGAAAATTCTAGGGGCCATCTTGATGAGTGGGTAAGCCTTGGAATTAGTATGGATGAAAGGGAGAATGTTATCGATGTTGGCAGAAGGGTTAGGCTCATAATGTGAAACTTGATCAATGGTAATGATCTTCCCATTATGGGGGAACATCATGGTTCGAAAGACGGAAGAGACAACTTCCTTCATAGCATACATGTAGCTATGACCGAACAATATATTGTAATCGAGTGGGGCATCGATAACTTCAATGTCAATGAGAATGGTCTTTCCCCCAAGTTCTATGGGGACATTTTGGAAGAGTCCTTACAGAGAAGATGGTCATCCGTCATAGGCTCTTAAGATAATGGCATATGGTATAATTTCAGGGGAACCAAGTTTCTGCCATACAGATTTCGACATAATGCATGTGGATGCACCCTCATCAATGATGCAGTGGTGAACTGTAATGTTCTGGATTTTAACTGGTATTTGAAAAGCGATGAGAGCGGGGAGGTGAGGTTCTCTGCTATTGAGATCAAATGTAATGAGTTGGGTATCCACAGGGTCGACTGCCCCGAGGGTGGAAAGTAACGACTTCCATTGAGTAGGAAAAGTTTGAGGGACTTCTAAGACTAACATAGAAGCAGGAGACTGTGCCAAATCATCAACCAAACTATAATTATGAGCCGCCCTAGCCTGAGGGTTGTGGACATTCTTGCATAAGGGGATGCGAGGAATACGAAGGGGTGGGTCAGTATTAGGCCGAGGAATCATCAAAGGGGGCCTAGTTACGACCGGGGGTGTGTCTAAAGTGGTGGGAGAAGACTCAGGGGTTGCGTTGTATTGACGACTGCGTGTTTGTAGAAGAACTTCTTCCTCACTAGTGACGAGGATAGTGCGATTGGCAAGATTTCCTGGATTGGGATATTTTCCTATCTATGGTAGGGTAGGCTGCATGTCTTGTTGGGTGTTCATTACTCCCTAGTGCGGGATGGGGTTTTGCATCACAGCTGGGGTTGGTTGTTGCACATATTGTTGTGGGGCCTGCTGGGGGGTAGGCCGTGTCGGGGGACGTGGTCCACTTACAGATTCTTTCATCCATTTAAAGTCAGCAATTTTGGGGAAATGGTGAGTATAGTGACCAAACTCACCACAAAGGGCACAAGGGAAGTTGGTCCGAAGATTGTTGTTATTTTTCCCTTGGCGTTTATTATTTCCCCCTTGAGGGTTTTGGTTCCCTGTGTTTTGGTTGCCCCCAGCAGGTTGGTTTTATTGGGGGTGAGTTCCTCCTTGCCCTAGATTATTATTTTTCCGGTTTTGGCCTTTCTTTTTGGCATTATTCGACTGATGGGTCGGATTTTCCATATTCAGTTGTTCAAAATTTTGATATTGTTGAATGGGAGAGGGTTGAACAAAATTAACCCCAGCGTATGGGTGTCCTTGTGGTGGAGCCATGGGCTGTGGAGGGCCAGGAAATGGAAAGTACAGTTTATGTTGTAGTAATGATCTGTAAGGTACATAGGGAGGCATGGCGCTTTCACTAGTACTTAGGGTATAAGCTAAAGTAGAGGAAGTACCAGAACTTGGTTGGATAGGTGGGCGTATTGTGGGTACCGATGGTGGTCCACTAGTAGGTGGAGGAAGGGAAACAGGATATGGTTGTTAATAAGGGGGTGGAGGATAATAAGGGAGTCCTCCATAGGCTGATAGATATTGATGTGTGCCATACATTGGTGGTTTTTGGGTTTGTGGATTGTGATGTGTGGTGTTACTAATCAATCCATCTGTCGAGTGAGACATCCCAGGTTTGTCTTGGCCAAATGGCACAGGTCTTGGGAGATCAGGTAGTACTATGTATAAGTATACTGATTGTGAATAGATGAGATCGTATTATTAAGCCTTACTGATGGCTTCTTCTTCTGATTGAGGGAAGGTAGAAGCCACATCTTTACCGAGGAGAGAAACAAGTGATCTGAGAAACCAATCAAGGCATTGTTGTTTGGTGGTTTCTGCTTTGCACAAACTACGTCCTTGACGACACTCGTGAATGTGATCAGCGATATATGTGGCTGAGGTTTGCTTAAAATAATAGAGTAGTTCAAGACCACTGTCATGACGGATTGGTAATTAAAAGAAGGTAAAAAATGCTTTGGACAAAGACTCGAAAGTCACATGGGACCCTGATTTTTCATCTACATACCACTTGGCTAATGGGCCAGTGAGTGTGCGTTGAAATAATCGTAGTTGGATGGAATCATCCATAATGTTGTTGGAAGAGCACCATAAGTGGAAATTCATGACATGGTTGGCAAGGTCGTCTCTTGCCTTTCCTTCAAACTTGGGGATGTCTGAAGGTAGTTTGGTAGGCATTGCAGGCCATGTGGGGTCATGCAATAAAGGATCATTTGTGATTTTTCTTAGATCTGGTATGTTGAAAGAAGCCAAATATGGCATTTGGAGTGTTGGTGGAGGGTTAGTTCCAACCATGGTGTGAGTGTTTTGTGAACCTGACCCTTGAGGGGAACTAAGTGGTTTTCTACCTCCCCCTTGAGAAGAAGTTTGCCTCTCGCTTCCATGTAAAGGAGAGCGAGTGGATGGTTGACCTTAGGAAGTGGGCCCAAGTAAAGTGGAACCAAGGAAAGTTGATCCCAAGATAGTGGCACTCACAAAGGTGTGAGAAGGTAAAGTTGATGAGTAGGCAAGGCTAGGAACTCCCCCTAGAAGAGGAGGGAGATTTAGCAAGTGTCTATAACGATGGGGATTCTGTGGGTCCCCTATGATGTCCGACTAGCTAAGTGGATTGTGTGCAAATGGTGATGAGAGAGAAGTAAATGAACAAGAGCCTTTGCTGTAAGTTTTGAACTTTCATAATGTAATTCCCAATTAGATGTAATCACAAGGGAATCATACATAAAGCAATTGATAAACATACATGAGGATATGTGGTTTTTGTCTGCGTGGGATAATAAAGAAAACGAATGCTCGTGTCCTAAAAGATGTAATGTCCTTCCTCTCAAATAGCACTAGACTTTCCAATAGCACTCAACAATGGGGTCTGAAGCCACCAAAAGATGAACTAGTGAAGGATGAAGTAATCAGTTATAATGAGGGGTAGAGGGTGCATATGTCGAAAGAGCTGGCAATATTTCCCAATAGCCACACAAAATCCGATCAAGGTGCAATTGAAGCCCACAATTTCCACCTGGGTATATGTCCGAAAATTTGGTCACTAGGTACCTCGGTCAAAGTGTGGCATTTAGATTTTTGGCCTCAGAAATGGGTCACGGGCTGGATCCTGTCCAAGAGGTGGGTGCCTCAAGGGGGGACACACAGAACAACCAGACCTCAGCCTTCATCCCTTCACGAGTATCTCCCTGCCTTATGGTGTAGGAACACTTGACTTGGAGGATTTGAAAGTTCCCTATTTGTCAACCTCTATTGTTTTGATGATGTGAGAACCCAGATAACAGGGAGTTATTTGGATGCCTATCCCCGATATCCTACCTAGACTAAAAAAAAAATTTGGCAYCTCCTATGGAGGAAAAATTAGTGAGTTTTTAGAAAATTTTAGATGTGGTTGTGTGAGAGATTGGGGGTGTGAACCAACCTCGTTGAAATTAAATGGGAGTGGATAGTTTTGTCAAGAAAAGRGTGGGGTGTTTCAAAATCCCATTGGAGGAAACTTACTTTAACCTCCACAACTTCTAGATAAAAATATGTGAGTGATTGGTGATCTTATGTGTGAACAAGTGAAAGTGTGCCAAGTTTTTAATAATTTAGGTGTCACCTTCCTGCATGTGGACTTCGCTTGGTCCTTACAAGTGTTGATTACCTAAGTTACTATGTGTCACTGGTACAACCTTGCAGAATTTTAAATCCCTAGGAAACTATCATGTGGACATGTGGGTCCTTTACTATTCCTTTAACTCCTTAAATGTGATTTAATCTAATAAATTTTTGAAACTATCCTAGATTGTGAACATGTGGGCATGTATGAGTCCATTACAAAACCTTTAAACTTCCTTAGTGATTTAATCTAAAAAAATAAATTTTAACATTGTCCTATCTTTGTAGCATGTGGGCATGTATGGGCCCATTACAATCTTAAGATGTGTTTTGAAAAATAAACTAAGAGGAGTCCCGAGGGGGTTGTTGTCCTCTCCTAAAGATTTTTTCTTTTTAAGGGAGATGAAATTGTCCCACAACTTCTTTATGATTCTCAATATTGCTTTGAAGCACGACAGAAGAGCATACTCAACGATTCATATCCAATTTCTGGTCCCAATGCAAGTTTTATATGTGATGTAGAATGATTCCAACTTAACTTTAGTCAAATTGAGCCATCCATGTAGAAAAACGACAAAAAAGAGGGAAAGTTATGATTTTAAATCCTAAGTGCCTA
>JASDQU010309883.1:50690-62081 GCA_032191745.1 Picea mariana | reverse complement strand
CGAGGTCGGAGTACAAAGAGTTGGGTCTCGAGCTTGTTTCTCTTGAGGAAATAAGCTCTCTCACGCCCAAGCGACCTCCCATGGAAGGAGAAAAGAAATATGATGAAACAGGAGATCCTTTCAAACTATTTAATGAGGAAGCCCTCACACAATAGAGGAACGAGATGATGGATAGTTTCGCGCAAATCCTTCGGCGGCTACCAACAGAGGACACATCTTCTTCGAACGGAGGTGCCACCCCCTTCAAGGTACAAATAAACTTCAATATTTCTATATTTGAAGGTCAGATAGACGCAGATGTTGTATACAAGTGGTTGAATCTACTAGAAGGGTATTTTTTTGTCCATAACTTTTCGAATAAAGAAAAGATTACTTTTGCGCTCCTCAAAGTCATTCCCCATGTCAAAGATTGGTGGGAAACTTTCTGTGAGCAAAAGGAAATAGATCAAACCTCATTATTTTCAGTCACAGCCACCTAGGAATCCTTCAGGGATGCTATTAATGAACAATACTACCCTGTCGGAAGTTATGACGACCTGTATACCAAATGGACCACACTACGGCAAGAAAGAGACCAAGCAATGCCAGATTTCACAAATATCTTCCACACCTTGCGCACCAAGTTGGGTATCAAATATTCAGAGTGACATCTGGTGCTCAAGTATTGCAGTGCTCTGCATAGATACATCCAGACCAAAATGGAATTTCTGGACATCTCATCCTTGGGCACGACCTACCGATATGCCGTCAAAATCGAGCAGAATCTCAAACAAAAGACACGACAATTTGGGCTTGGGACCCCTAACAACAAAATCCAGGAAAGGGTGGCCCCAACCAATCGAATAAAGGAAAGAGAAAAGATGGATAGTATCAGGACAACCAGTCCAAGCCGCAAGCAAAGAAGGACACCAGAAAGACAAAGAAAGATACCGAGAAGTGGTGCGACTTCCATAATAGCCCTTGGCATAGCACTGCTGACTGCCACTCAAAGCAGTCGTCGGTGGCTGAAGTGAAAGCCTCTGAATTAGATGCAGATTATGACTCTGATCCAGAACTAGAAAGGGGAAGACAAATCATTGACGTGGAACCCAGCGCCACTGTTGCTACCACCAAGCTCCAGCCTGGTGAACCAGACGAGCCAGAAGAAGGAGAGTGCCTCTTCCATCAACATATGTGGGTAAAAGGCACCCCACTGCACTTCATTGTTGATAGAGGTAGCCATAAGAACCTCATCTCAGCAGAGGTTTTCAAGAAAATGGCCCTGCCAACAATGCCGCACCCACAACCGTACACCATTGGATGGATCTACCAAGGAAGTGATATCCGCGTCAGCCAACAATGATGACTGTCGTACGGCATCAAGCCCTTCAAAGATGAGGTATTATGTGATGTTTCTCCTCTCAAAGTTTGTGATGTTCTTTTGGGCCAACCTTGTTTATGGAAATGTCATGCTTTATATGAGTCTAGGCCTCGTAGTGTTATTATTACTTTGAACAGAAAATTTTACAGGATACCCGAGGTAGTCCCACCTAGTGCTATTTCCTTGATCTCTGCTAAGCAATGCAGGAAGGTCATCTCTCAGACAGGGAAGCTTTTCTTCTTCATGATTTGCTCACAGAATAAGATAAAGATCACAGGCACATCCACAGTCTCTACTGTTGACCTCTCCACACAGTAGAAGAAAGCAGATAAGGTCGTGGAAGAATACTTGGATATCTTCTCCTCACCTACAGGGGTACCTTTGCATTGCCAGGTCAAGCACCCCATCAATCTGACCCCTGACGCACCGCTACCAAATGGGACAGTCTATCATCGCTCTTTGTTAGAGAATGAGGAGATCAAGCGATGGATCCAAGAACTGCTCCACAAGGGGCACATCCACCCCAGCTCATCACCTTGTGGGAACCCATTCGTGCTGGTACAGAAGAAAGATGGAACCTGGTGACTCTATATTGATTACCGGGCTCTGAATAAAATCAAAGTCAGAAACCGATACCCAATTCCTTGAATCGATGACCTCCTTGATCAACTCACGGGGGCCAAATACTTCAATAATATTGATTTGAAGTCTGGCTACCACCATGTCCCGATAGAATAGACAAATGTATGGAAGACCACCTTCAAGTCAAAGGAAGGCCTTTTTGAATGGTTGGTCATTCCCTTTGGTTTGACAAATGCTCCAACCACTTTCATCGGGATGATGGATGATATTCTGCGACCATTCACCAATACTTCTATAGTGGTGTATCTGGATGACATTCTAATTTACAACAAGACTTGGGTCGAACACTTGCAGCATATTCAACAGGTTTTGCACACCCTGTGGAAACACAAGCTATACACCAACTTAAAAAAATTCTCCTTCGGCATGGATAGGGTTCATTACCTCGGATACATCATTGATCAACATGGTGTACATGTGGATCCATCCAAGATCAAAGTGATCTGTGACTGGCCAGCCCCAACAACACTCACTGAGCTTCGAAGCTTCTTGGGCCTTGCCAATTTCTACCATAGGTTCGTGTTGGGTTTCTCCCATATTGCATGAGCCCTCAGCCAAATAAACAGAGGTGGTGGTAAGGTGAAATTTGGGTGGGGCTGCTCCCATCAACAAGTGTTCGATGATTTGAAGCAGCTCTTGTGCTCAACCCCAGTACTTTCACTACCAGACCTACAACATCCTTTTGAGATTGAGACAGATGCTTTAGACTATGTTGTGGGTGTCATTCTCACTCAGCATGGCCACCCCGTGGCCTATCATAGTGATACACTGTCAGATATTGTCCGTAAGTACCCTACTTACGAAAAATAAATGTACTCCTTTGTGCAAGCATGCCGCTAGTGGAGACATTACATTCTTGGGAAGGAGACAGTCATCCACATTGATCATAAGCCACTGCAGTTTATGCAGACGCAGGGAAAATTGCAGAATGACCACCATTAGAAGTGGTCCACATACTTACAACAATTCCACCTCAACATCAAGAATAAAACAGGAAGCACCAATCGTGTCGTTGATTTCCTCAGCAGACCACCAGTCGTGGCACTCACCACGGTGCTAGAATCTTGCGGCCATGAGACATCTGGATGGCCCCAACTCTATGAGACAGACCCTGACTTCTCCACCACCTACCAAATATTGGGTGCAAACACAGTTGTCGATAATTTCCATCTTCAAGATGGGTTGTTGTGTCATCTGGGCCATATATGTGTTCCATCAAGTGATCAAGCGAAGATGATCTAGGAAGCCCACTATAGTCAGGTGGCATGACACTTCAGCATTGAAAAGACAATGGCAATGCTACAGAAACATTTCTACTGGTCGAAACTTTGACAGGAGGTCAGCAAGTATATCAGGTCCTGCACTGCCTCTGCTATTTCCAAATTGACCACTAAGAAACAAAGCCTGTACACCCCTCTTCCTACTCCTGACAGGCCATGGGAATCCATCTCAATGGACTACATGTCGAGCCTCCCATCCACAAAGCGGGGAAATGAATGTGTTTTTGTAGTTGTTGATCATTTTTCTAAGATGGCGATTATGGTTGCCTACAAGAAGAGCATCACAGCAGAGCCTGGGTACATTTTGGAATCCTACAAACCATTGTCTCAGATCAGGATAGTTGATTTCTTAGCACATTCTAGTCGAGCCTCTGCTCACTGCTAGACACCAAGCTCACCAAATCCACGGCCTTCCACCCCCAGACAGATGGCCAAATTGAGGTTGTAAATCGAATGCTTGTGCATATCCTTTGCATGTATAATTCAAAGCACCCTCACACATGGGATGAGAGCCTTCCCTATGTCCAATGTAGCTACAACCGAGCCCTACATAGCTCAACCGGCCACAACCCCTTTCAAGTGGTGTTGGGATTCCAACCATTGGGACCCATAGATGTTGCACTTCCCCTTACAGGCACCTCAACCGACTCATCTCCTGCTCTAACTAAAGCTGACAAAGCCACCCGGTTCATTGAGTGGATCCAACACATCCGCCAACAGGTTCAGGATATCCTATAGAATTCCATTGACAAGTACAAACAGTGCCATGATCAACATCGGGTGCCGCATAAGTTTCAGGTGNAAGTTTGGTTGCACTTGCAGAAAGAACGCCTTACAGGACCCCATCGAAAGCTTCGCCCACTTCGTTATGGGCCATACACTATCACCAGGGTCGTGGGGGATAATTATTTTGAGCTCAAAATTCCTCCTTTCCTTGGTCTGCGCCCAGTGTTCAACGTGGATCTCCTTCGCCCTTATTTCCCACCATTATTGGACACCTCAGAAGTAACAGAACAATTGACACTAACATAGCTCAACCTTGACTGCCTACAATAGGCATCCAATGATCATATTGTGGACAAAAAGATCAAGGGAACTCGACAACAAAGGATCCAGCTTTATCGAGTCATCAAAGCAGGGCAGCTCCTGCACCAAGGCAAGTGGCTCACTCGGGGCCAAATTCAGCAAAAATTTCCTCATCTAATGGGGGACCTCAACGGAATGGAGACCATTGCTTCCTAAGGAGGGAGGATTGATCCAGATAGATATCGGTGGCCACCCACCTTTTCCAACTGGCTCAAAACAATTTTCTGACAATTTTGGCAATTTACTATTTTTAGCAGTTTTAACTTCCGGGGCCATTCTGAGGGCCTAAATGAAGGTTTTTCAGGCTCGAGATCCTCAATTATATCCAAAGAAATGATTGAGCCCCCAAAATGAATCTCCTCGATGATACCTTTCCAACGGACTATCACACGCCTAAAACGGAGATCGTATGCAAAAGTTACGACCTCGAGAACTTGATGTACTAACTTACCCAAACGGGGCCCACATGACTTTTGGCGCTTCATCTCCTAGGGTTAGGTTTTTGGATGTCTATGGTTTTTGGAATTCTTTCTTATTGTAAAAATTCCTTCAAAGCCTCATTGTAATCTTCTTCTGGGGAATGCACGCTGCCGTCACATCTCTTCTCAGAGATAAGCCGCAACCATTCTGGCAAGCTTGTTTTCGCTGCATTTTACAGTTTCATCTTATTTCGTTATTGAATAGAAAAGCAGTTTTACGGTATCTCTGTTATTTTGTGTTAAGAACCTGTTAATAATTTGTATTCATTTTGTTCTGCTCATAAAATCTAGATCAGTGGTATCAGAGCGGTATGCTCCTTGTCATCTTAATGCATGTCCCCAACGAGGTTGGAGTACAAAGAGTTGGGTCTCCAACTTGTTTCTCTTGAGGAAAGAAGCTCTCGCACGCCCAAGAGACCTCCCATGGCAGGAGAAAATAAAGATGATGGGACAGGAGATCCTTTCAAACTATTGATTGAGGAAGCCCTCATGCAACAGAGGAACGAGATGATGGATAGTTTCGCACAAATCCTTCGATAGCTACCAAAAGGGGACGCATCTTCTTCGAATGGAGGCGTCGCCTCCTTCAAGGTACAAATAAACTTCGATATTCCTATATTTGAAGGTTAGATAGATGTAGATGTTGTAGACAAGTGGTTGAATCTACTAGAAGGGTATTTTTCTGTCCATAACTTTTCGAATAAAGAAAAGATTACTTTTGAGCTCCTCAAAGTCGTTCCCCATGTCAAAGATTGGTGGAAAACTTTCTGTGAGAAAAAGGAAACAGAGGAAACCTCATTATTTTTAGTCACGACCACCTGGGAATCCTTCAGTGATGCTATTAAGGAACAATACTACCCTGTCGAAAGTTATGACGACCTGTATACCAAATGGACCACATTACGGCAAGAAAGAGACCAAGCAGTGCCAGATTTCAAAAATATCTTCCACACCTTGCGCACCAAGTTGGGTATCAAATATTCAGAGAGACATCTGGTGCTCAAGTATCACAGTGCTCTACATAGATACATCCATACTGAAATGGAATTTATGGACTTCTCATCCTTGGGCGCAGCCTACCGATATCCTGTCAAAATAGAGCAGAAGCTCAAACAAAAGATGCAGCAATTTGGGCTTGGGAACCCCGCACAACAAAATCCAGGAAAAGGTAGCCCCAAAACACATAATAAAGGAAAGATCAAATATGGATAGTATCAGGACAACCAATCCAAGCCGCAAACAAGGAAGGACACTGAAAATACAAAGAAAGATACTGGGAAGTGGTGCGACTTCCATAAGAGCCCTTGGCATAACACTGCTGACTGCTGCTCAAAGAAGTCACTGGTGGCCAAAGTGAAAGCCTCTGAATCAGATGCAGATTATGACTCTGAGCCAAAACTAGAAAGGGGAAGACGGATCATTGACGTGGAACCCAGTGCCACCATTGCTACCACCAAGCTCCATCTTGGTGAACCAAACGAGCCAGAAGAAGGAGAGCGCCTCCTCCATTCACAGATGTGGGTAAAAGGCACCCTGTTGCACTTCATCATTGATAGCAGTAGCCAGAAGAACCTCATCTCAGCAAAGGTTTTCAAGTTGTTGGCCCTACCAACAACACCGCACCCACAACCGTACACCATTGAATGGCTCTGCCAAGCAAGCAATTTCCGGGTTAGCAACAATGTCGACTGTCGTACGGCATCAAGCCCTTCAAATATGAGGTATTGTGTGATGTTGCTCCTCTCGAAGTTTGTGATGTTCTTTTGGGAAAACCTTATTTATGGAAACGTCATGATGTATATGAGTCTAGGCCTCGTAGTGTTATTATTACTTTGAACAGGAAATTGTCCAAGATGCCTGAGGTAGTCCCACCTAGTGCTATTTCCTTGATCTTTGCTAAGCAATGCAGGAAGGTCATCTCTCAGATGGGGAAGTTTGTCTTCTTTGTGATTCGCTCTCAGAATAAGTGAAAGATCACAGCCACATCTAGGGTCTCTGCGGGCGACCTCTCCACACAACAGAATCAAGTAGATAAGGTTGTGGAAGAATACTCGGATATCTTATCCTCACCTACAGGGGTACCTCTACACTGCCAGGTCAAGCACCCCATCGATCTGACCCCCAGCGCACTGCTACCCAATGGGTCAGTCTATCGTCGCTCTTTGTTAGAGAATGAGGAGATCAAGCGACGGATCCAAGAACTGCACCAGAAGGGGCACATCTGCCCCAACTCATCACCTTGTGGGATCCCAATCATGCTGGTACAGAAGAAAGATGGAACCTGGCAACTCTGTATTGATTACTAGGCTCTGAATAAAATCACAGTCAAAAACTGGTACCTGATTCCCCGAATCGATGACCTCCTTGATCAACTCATAGGGGCCAAATACTTCAGTAAGATTGATCTGAAGTCTGGCTACCACCAGGCCCTGATAGAGCCGATAGATGTATGGAAGACCACCTTCAAGTCAAAGGAAGGCCTTTTTGAATGGTTGGTCATTCCCTTTGGTTTGAAAAATGCTCCAACCACTTTCCTGAGGATGATGGATGATATCCTGCGACCATTCACCAATACTTTTGTAGTGGTGTATCTGGATGACATTCTAATTTACAACAAGACTTGGGCCAAACACTTGTAGCATATTCAACAGGTTTTGCACACCCTGCGGCAGCACAAGCTATACGCCAACTTGGAAAAATTCTCCTTCAGCATGGACAAGGTCCATCACCTGGGATACATCATTGATCAACATGGTGTACATGTGGATCCATCCAAGATCCAAGTGATCCGTGACTGTCCAGCCCCAACAACACTCACTGAGCTTCAAAACTTCTTGGGCCTTGCCAATTTCTACCGCAGGTTTGTGTTGCGTTTCTCCCATATTGCATGGGCCCTCGGCCAAATAAACAAAGGTGGTGATAAGGAAACATTTGTGTGGGGCTGATCCCATCAACAAACGTTCGATGATTTGAAGCAGCGCTTATGCTCAACCCCAGTACTTTCACTACCAGACCTGCAACATCCTTTTGAGATTGAGACAAATGCTTCAGACTATGCTATGGGCATCGTTCTCACTCAGCACGGCCACCACATGGCCTATCATAGTGAGACATTGTCAGATATTGTCCGTAAGAACCATAATTATGACAAAGAAATGTACTCCATTGTGCAAGCATGCCACCAATGGAGACATTACATTCTTGGGAAGGAGACAGTCATCCACACTAATCATAAGCCATTGCAGTTCATGCAAACGTAAGAAAAATTGCAGAATGACCACCATCAGAAGTGGTCCACATACTTACAGCAATTCCACCTCAACATCAAGTATAAAACATGAAGCACCAATCATGTTGTTGATTGCCTCAGCAGACCGCCAGTCATGACACTCACCATGGTGCTAGACTCTTGCGGCCATGAGACATCTGGATGGCCCCAACTTTATGAGACAGACCCTGACTTCGCCACCACCTACCAAATGTTGGGTACAAACACAGTTGTCGATAATTTCCATCTTCAGGATGGGTTGTTGTGTCGTCTGAGCCATATATGTGTTCCATCAAGTGAGCTAGTAAAGTTGAATTGGGAAGCCCACTATAGTCGGGTGGCAGGACACTTTGGCATTGAAAAGACAGTGGCGATGCTAAAAAAACATTTCTATTGGCTGAAAATTCTACAGGAGGTCAGCAAGTATATTAGGTCCTGCACTTCCTGTGCTATTGCCAAACTAACCACTAAGAAATAGGGCCTGTACACCCCTCTTCCTACTCCTAACAGGCCATGGGAATCCATCTCAATGGACTACATGTCAGGCCTCCCATCCAGGAAGCGGGGAAATGAATGTGTTTTTGTAGTTGTTGATCACTTTTCTAAGATGGTGATTCTAGTTGCCTACAAGAAGAGCATCACAGCAGAGGCCACTGCCAAGCTCTTATTTGAATGAGTCTAGGTACATTTTGGAATCCCACAAACCATTGTCTCAAATTGGGATAGTCAATTTCTTAGCACATTCTGGTCAAGCCTCTGGTCACTGCTGGACACCAAGCTCATCAATCCATGGCCTTCCACCCCCAGACAGATGGCCAAATCGAGGTTGTAAATAAAATGACTGTGCATATTCTTTGCATGTATAATTCAAAGCACCCTCGCACATGGGATGAGAGCCTTCATGCAGGGGGAGAAACCCCAAGGAGAGAACTACCTTTTTCCATTGGTCTCAAAGAGGGAGAGATAGTCACATTGATGTGATTGAGATGACTATTGATGAAGAGCATTACCATGTCCACATGTTTCCATCAATGATTGGTATTTAAATAAATGTTGGTATTTCCATCAATGCCAAAGGGGGACATTGTTGCATTATGCTGTCATTGATTTCAAAGGATTGATGTCAAAGGGTTAATGTATTGTCATAATAACATCATTGATGTATTGATTTATGGCCTATGTTTTCATAGATGTAATTGATGTCAAAGATGTCACGTAGTGTCATAGTGATGTATTGTCATGGATTGATGTATAGACGTGATGATGTAAAGTTTGGTCATTTTTTTCTTGTCATGGCTGATAGGAAGTACCAAATGGATGAACTCCAAAGTGGTCCCCTTATTTTGAAATCCCTCACGAGAATATGCTTTGTGAATTCCAAATGGTTAAATGGTTGAGTCATCCTAGATGTGTGGTTGAGGAACCCAAGGATTGATTGTGGAATATTGTAATGAACATCCATGAATTTGTAAGTGATACTACTCTAGATGGATAGTTCTCATTCTTCCATTTCTGGTGATATGTGGAACATCACATAACTCCTCACAGTTAGAGAGTTATGCCCTTGTGAATTTGGGGAACCCTCATGTGTTGTCTAGAATCCCCTTGAAGGTCAAACAAGTCAAATTATTCTAGAAGCTCCTAGAAGATGTTGAAAAGTCAAAGTGGTTAGTCATGGGTGAAGTGGCTGCAACAAGAAAACAATTAAAAACAAATTAGTTGCAACTAGAAGTGAAGAATTTACTATTTGTAGCAAAGTGGGTTAAAAGTGGACAAGGTGGGTTAGAAGTGGACAAAGTGGTTAGAAGTGGGTTAGCCCTAAAATAAGGAAGTTGGTTAGATGATAAACCCTAGAGGAAGCTATTTGGAGAAGTATAAATAAGAGAGAAAGGATATCTTATGAACGCGGATCTCTTAAAGATATTGAATATCTATTCTTGGTGAAAGATTCATTGCAGGTACTCATGGATGCATCAAAAGTTTTGTAAGTCTGATATCTTGACAACAAAATTTTCGGAGGTTCAGAAACTCTACTTTCTGAAGGCATACATGGGCTACAGTGAGCTAGAGCGCATACATACGCGGGCTGCAGTGAACCAGGGAGCGTACATACACGTTCTAAAGGAGGAAAGGGTGTGTACAATTGGGAAAGACATGGAAGACTTGAGTAAGTGTTGATTCCAGGTTCCTGAAGTCTGGAGAAAATTCTAGATAATCATTCTATAGGTTCAGACTTGCTAAAGAGGTTCTGGTATGGATAAATATTTTTTCAATTTTCTCATGTTATGGTGAATGCTTGAGACATTATTTGTATGGTTTTCTTGTTGTTTGAATATGATAGTTGGTTGGTTGAGTAGTTCATTTCTATTTTGATTAAGAGATAACCATGTTCTGTGATGGTGTATGGTTGAGGAGAATGCATAGATTGTTGGATAGTATTGGATATGGTTGGTTTTTTGGCTATGGTACAGATTGAGCAGTGACAGGAAGTTTGCAGTGACAGGTCACAAGTGGATGTGACAGAGGTAGAAAGATTCTAAAGGGAATAAGTTGTGAAGTTTCATAAACCCTAGTTTTTGAATGTGTACGCAGGCTAACAGTGGTCTAGGGCGCGTAAATAAACATGTTGCAGTATAGGCAGGTCATGTACATATGTAGGATATAGTATAAACAAGTTGCGTACTTGTTGAGAGATTGGTATCTATTGAGTATTGATTCCTCTTCTCAGTTGATGCTAAGATTTGCAGAATGAATCTTGCATTGAGAGTTGGTGCTCTTGTGGATTTTTTTCTCTATTTGTTTGTTGCTAAAAACCCCACAAGGATTGGATTCTGTAATATAAAAGAAACTTATACATATATCTTGTGTTCCTTGTATTCTTAATGGTTATGTCTTATTGATGAGATTTTTTGTTGATGTATGTTTACATACAACTTGTTATAAATGAAAGTAATGAATGATGAGTAAATAGTGATTGCTAACTAAGGTGTTCTTGTAAAGGAGTAAAAACATCCCTACATTGATTCACCCCCCCTCTCAGTGTGGTCGGTGTGTCCAACAATATCTACCACCTCTTTCGCTATCACCCCATTCTTAGTCTCAGTCTCACTTTCTCTATGCCCCTCTTTCACTCTCCCTCCCTACCTCCTTATCTTTGACCCTAGTTATACCTCCCTCTCTCTTTGACCATCTCACTCTCAACCCCTTTTATACTCTTGTTTTGTCTCTCCATCTTCCCCTTCTCTCCCTCCTCTATCTGTATCTCTCTCTCCATAT